>JAHPZR010027806.1:0-23176 GCA_019787425.1 Platygyra sinensis
ATCATTACCCATGATACTTTTCGACACGGTTCCCTTCTCTTTTATCCCGGGTCTTTTATGCTTCTGTAGGACAGACTTTCACGACTGAACAGCCGTAAATTATTAAAGCACTCTATGATTTCTTTGAAAATTGAATAATTACAAGCCATTTTTATTGTTGAGGACCAATTACGCGTTAATTTGTAAACATGGTAAAAATGTAATAAAACCAAGAAGTAAAAATAGTTTTTAAAATTAATTTAAAAGTTCTATCAATATTCAAAACAAACCGAAGAATTGAGTTAATTGACTATCACGGTAACCATATTTTCATGTTAAATGCATTGTGCGTTCCATGGAGGTAAAAAAGGTAAAGTCTGCATACGAGCCAATTGTGGCCCACCAGGCCGGAGCTTATCCCGGTTTCTGTAGCATGAAGCGACCCATAAGAGTATTTCTACTCCCCCCTGGATGGGATGCTAGTCCATCGTAGGGTTACCCCAGCATTAAATTCGCCGGTACCCATTTATACACCTGGGTGGAGAGAGGCACAGCGAGAGTAAAGTGTCTTGCCCAAGAACACAACACAATGTCCCTGGCCAGGGCTCGAACCCGGACCGCTCGCTCCAGAGTCGAGCGCACTAACCATGACGAGGCCACCGCGCGAACATATAAAGAATTTCGAAGTTTACCTGGGTTTACTAGAGGGTTAAAGTAACTTAATTTTCGACGGGGCGATCGACAATACCAGTTGATCTTGTCCGAAAACAAACCCAGTCTTAACTGAATTTTCAGCAAGCCATGTAAAGTTATGAGAACAATAAACAATGACGTAAATTCTTCAATGCAAGATCATGCTGCTTACAAAAGCTTCCGTACTTACCGCATTCGACGCCCGAGGCATGGCAATGTAGAGTTAGACAATGACAACAACGCTTCTTGGTTGATCTTTTTGGTATTTACGTAGTCTGTTTCTAGTTGATTTAGTATCAAGCCACAATAGCTTTGTTTTAGGTTGTTTTAAATGCGCACATCTAATTAATATTCGTCTGTTGTCTGTTGACATGTTTGCCGAAGCTTCAGGTAAACAAAAGTAACAACATACTACCGAGTTTTTCTGTATTACTGATAAATGGTGTGTGTAGAAAAATTTGTAAAGGGCAACTAACCGCAAAAGGGAACCTTTAAAAAATAATATCCAGAGATTCGCATCTTCCCGATCGTTTTCGAAAGTTCCAAACTTCCATGGATGTTGTTTGGAAATTTCGGAATGTAAACATGGTAACGCAATCGAAAGTGTTTGAAATGCTAGCAAATGTCCGAGCATTTATAGCTTTTCATTGTAAACTGCAATGATGATTCAGTGTTAACATTTCTTGTTTAATATAGACTCTGGCCAAACTACGTCAGGAGTTTGAAAACGGAGGTTTTTTAATTTACTTTGAAAACGCATCAAACGTTTTCCGTTTCTGGGGAGAAAGAAGGAAGAGGTTAGGCTTGCTACTTTTTTGGGGGGTGGGGGGGGGGGGTCGCTACTTTCAGGATTTTTTTTCCACAATTTTTTGATGCTACTCTCTAGGGGTCGTTACTTTTAGGGGTGGTCACTTTCAGAATGTTTATGGTACTTGTCATCTAAACTATTCCTTTTTAATATATTCATTTATAATATTTGACAGGAATTATTGGCTTCTTCAGCAAAAGTGCTCTTTCATTCCTCCCCGAGAGTCATTCCAAGCCAGTGAGCATTTTTCACGCAGACATGAAGGTCCACATGCTTCGTGCACTTTCTTATAACTACATGTATCTTGTTGTTGATGAGAAAACACAGGAAGCAGCCATATAGTAGATCCACTGAAACCACATGATTACCGTGAGGTGATCGTTTTCAAAAAGCTGCGTCTTCATTTTTCGTCCACACAAAAGGAAAAGGTTAAGTTCCTCCAGTCAGAAGAGCGTTTTCGACGGATTAGTGAGGAAGAAAGGCCTAACTGTAGAACTAAAGCTGCGTTTTCGTAACGGATTAGTGTGGGCGGTAGGCCTAATTGTAGAAATAAATATGCGCTTTCAAATTCCTTCGGCATAGCGTGGACGAGGCCTAAGTTGACCGAAACCCATATTTGAAGTGACTATTACTGTGCAACTACCATGCACTAAGACACTAAAACAGCAAACACAATTTACATAACTGATTGGCTCAAATAACCTGTGAATGGTTCTCACTGCTTTGTGACCTAGCGTTACAAACTGTACGGCCATCTAAAGATGTAACAACGGCAAACAAAAGACGTTCCTTGAAGAAAAATATCTTGTGTTTAATTTTCTCTGGAGAGTAATGTTACTTACAGTCATTTCTCAGGTTGTTTGAACGTTGTTTAGCCATAAATCAGTATCAAATAAAGTTAATTAAACTCATTTTTCTTCTCAGCAGAGAAAAATAAGGACACCACAAACTGTTTAAAATTAGTTTCGCCAAGCTGCTTGTGAGATCGTAAGTTAAATTCAAACAGACATGTCTGAACGATCAAATACCAGTTACTATTGTTAACTCCACATAATGTGCATGGTTGCTTTTTCTTGATGAAAAAGAAGCCTGATTTGAACTTTCATACACATAGAATTTATGGGAACAGTTCATTCTTTCATTCCTCTACTGCATAGTATCTTCTCCTGATCCATCAAAATTCTGATTGGAACAAACATTAATGAACAGATGGGCAGAGTTCTGTATGTTCCATTGCACTGTTAGCATTTCATCAACAGCTACAGATTTGCAATGTTTCTGACAGTCTTTGACAACTCTTCTTGGGTAACATCTTTATTTGATAGAATGAGTTTTTCTTTATTGGTCTGCATGAAAAGAAATAAAAACAATGTCAGTTAAAACGAAATACACTGTATTCTTAATGTGTGGAACAAGCCTTATTTGTCAATTGCCATAGCACTTGATAAAATTTGATAATGAAACTCTGAAACTTTAATTTAAACTTAAATTATTTACAACTATTATAAGTCTGCCACATTTCTTAATGTGTTAGTTGGACACTTTTCTAACCAATTGATGATCAACCTCGCATGGGTCTCCCGTTCGTACCGACCCTTTTGGGCTGTATTACCTAATTCTATTGTTTTTTTGTTGTTGCATATTTGTAATTTTATGGTAACTAAGCCTAATAAAGTTAATAAAATAAAAAATAAATAAATAAATAAACTAATTCTCACCACCAGCAGGTTTGACTTTGTATCGAGATCGCAAGAAAATAGCTTCTGATGAACAATCTGAGCTTAACTGGTTGCAAATTAGATGTGTGTGCCCAACCAGAGTTAAAAAGTTCACAAAAG
The DNA here is from genome assembly GCA_019787425.1 of Platygyra sinensis. Lineage (NCBI taxonomy): Eukaryota > Metazoa > Cnidaria > Anthozoa > Scleractinia > Merulinidae > Platygyra > Platygyra sinensis. The sequence goes on from JAHPZR010027806.1 coordinate 3,319, forward strand.
AGCTTTCTTTTTTGCCATAATTTTTACCTTATCACGTGATTGCTGTTGTGTCGTCCTGTCTTTTGAATTATTCACGCCTGGACTTTTATCCTTAATCAACAGTGTGTCATGGACAGCTGTAAAACTCTTGTTGACTTCCTCAATCTGCTGGAATGTTCTTTCTTTTAACTGCAAATAGAAGAAAAGATGTAAACAAACAAACATTAATACTTGTATGTCTACTATCGCTAGGTTTTCCAAGGGTACATAATGCTATCCACCGTGTTAATCACTGTTCAGTGAATAACTTGGAATACAGAGACCTGTAGAAGTGTAAGAGCTGATTAATCAGATGTAAAGATAATCAAATAATAACTTTATAATAAAACCAATTATGACATTCATTTGATGGTAATTTATCCACTGTATGTACTGTCTATCCTTTGAACAAGTGGGTTCTAGATTTCAATTCAAAACTTGCATGCTGAAGCTTAACATATAATACATGATATATCTATCTTTTTAAGGTGGTTGCGTCCCTGGCAAGGGTTGCTGGTTACATGCTGAGCAATATCAAGCACGTACATATGCATTATCAAGACAATGAATTGTTTAATTTTAACCAGTATTAATACCACCAATTTCTGTGTGAATCCCGATTTTTGACAGTTAATAATGTCCTGTAAAATTTAAACTTTCCGATTTCATTTTTTTTCAGTAGCAATTCCTGGTTTCCTTAGTCTGGATAAAATCTTCAACCAACTGGTCAGTTTCATGGAAAATTATACCCTATTCTAGACCCAAACACTCTGATTTATATTCCCTAAACTGCTTGAAAGCCATACCGTCATAGTGGCACATTTAAGGAATGGACAATGTCTAGCGTGCGTCCATCCAATTCGGAATGCAAGCAGATAGTTGGGAGAGCACTAAGGTAGCGTAAGAGATGCTTGAGGCGCAGCGGAGAGCATCTTAAACTACCTAAGTGCTCTCCCAACTATCCAAGTGCATCCCAAATTGGATGGACACACACTAGACATTGTCCATTGCTTTAATAACATAGACATTTCTCACGCTGAAAAGTCGCTATTTTTGAACTGATCAAATTGACAATAATGTCAGCCTGAACCATCTCTATATCTATGAACTATCCATTTCTTTTTCATAAAAAATTAGCCAATCAGAGTGCGCATTAGCATATAGCTACCCTCCACTATGCTGTACCTTTCTTTTGTTATTGCTTACATGGCAAAAGAAATAGGGAGGGAAATAAAATGTGCTGTGGATGGGCAGGAAGATAGCCCCCTTGATACTGAGTACTTTGTGACATTTGTGAGGTGAAGAAGAAAAGTTGAAAATGTTCCTGAACGTTACTTGTCCCTTAGATAATCGTACCTTCTTTTTAGGGATACTGCTGTTCTTGGCCTTTTTGAAACCAGAGCTATTTCTTTTTTTTGCCTGAAATTTGTTTTTCAACTTCAAATTCACGTGCGCTTTACCGGGCGCCATGTTTTTGTGCAATAGATTTAAGAGCAACACCGCTTCTCAAAGGAACTGCTTTCTCGCCTTTGCAACATCCGGGTCTTCGCTTCCCGAGTCCCTCCCACCGCACTTGCGCATAACTGTCCCCGGCCATATTCTCGTCTTCGTGGAACGTGGAGCGTTTTCTGTCCTGAGTTAATACCTTCTTTGAGGGAGGAGTTTGATCGAAGTTCCTTGATCAGGTAAGTGGTGATCTTGCAGATGATATCTGCTTTTTCTGGCCTTTCTTTCGAGCTCTGTTTGGAGGTACATCTCTCTTGAGGCAAGCGGAAGAAGTTGGCAAGCAATGCGATACCCGAGTTTAACTTCACTTCATTTGCCGGATTTCACACGAAAAATGTACAATTTTATACAGGAACTTTGCTCAGGGGACGGTTTATCAGTTGGTGCTGTAAAAATGTTATGGCCAGTACTTTGTTAGGTTTGTTTGTAGTTGTAACATTAAGCGTATACTTTAAAGTCAACTTACATGGAGTTTGTAAACGGGCGAATATTGTGAGCTGTGCACTTTGTAAAGTAACTTAGATACTATGTAAAGTTAAACTACACTTAGATGAATATGAATGGCCACGTAATCTTGAAATAAATTAAATGAATTTTGTAGTTAAGCTTATTATGTTATATTCCACAAGTGCGGTCGCGTTCAATCCAGGCACAGGGCAACTCAAGACGGAATCATGCTGAATGTTGCTAATTCCTTCAATTTTTTTATTCTGCTTGTACACGAAAACTTGTTTGTGTCAGTTGTGATTAATGGGTGCTTTAAGTTTTTTGTAAAAAATATTCTTCAGGCAGAAACTGAAATTCCAAGGGTACGATCGATGTTAAACAACTTAAGCTAGTGTTACCAGTGGAGGTTTTCCGATCGTTTCTAATTTAATTTGCTTAATCTCTTAACTTGTTAGAAAGGAATACGTCAGACATGCGAATGTCAGGTTGTAAATTAAAAAGACACAAAGCAAGTGCTCAATGCAAGTTGTCATTAAAATCAAATCTGGTAGCTCGAGGCTAATCTCCATGTACCTGCCATGTTAGCAATATTTTACTGACAGAACCAGAATTTTGTTTCCAATTGAATTTACATGTAAATGGAAAAAAGTTGAGAACACTAAGGTGAAATTGCCACTAGTTTTTCAAGTATGCTAAAATATATCATATTGCCAAGGATCGAAGTTGTTTACATGGACAACTGATGCTTACTTCCTGCAGAAAAGAGTTACAATTTATGATTAAATTATAAAAGTTATTTAAAATTCCCTTAAGGCAGAAGTACACTATATCTCACTCTTGGCTTGTATTAAAAGGGCAAGCTCTAAATTTCATGTCTTCAAGTGGTGGCTAATGTTTACAAGCTCTAGCAATCTTTCCAAAGTTCATTACAAGCAAACATACATGAAACGAAGGAAAGAACTCTGGATTTATTGACTGCTTGAGGAAAGAGGATTTACAATTGAAATAATAACTAGCGATTTTTCTTTCTTTTGTTCACAATAGTTTGTAAATGAATCAAAATTTTACTTTTATGTGTGTTTTTCAAGTTATATCACTTACAAAAATTTAGCAGCTAAGTTCAAAATAAGTTGTGGAAGTAGTGCTTTAAGCCTTGTCCTGTCAGTCTTTCACTGTTCTTTCCATAGTCTGATAGAAACACAGAGATGTTTTTATCTCTGAATTGAAGTACTATAGGTAAAGATTCAAACCACTCACTGCTCTGTGTTTGAGTTTCATCAGTAGCATACAGGTCTATAAACACATGGGATGCTTAAAGAAGCAGTTATCCACTTCTTGTATGTTGTCATCACTGAAGGCAAAGGGATTTTGCAAGCTACATGCTCATTTTGTCACCTACTATTTAGTTGAACTACAGTATCTTGTACGTTTAGATAAATTTGAGTATTCACTGAGATCTACATATACAAGTGTGTCAGGCTGGTACGGCCACGGGACAGGATTGTGAGACATATCACTATTGTAAACCTTGTTGAAGTTTGTATAATGTTTATGGCATGTAATGTGATTCATGTTTTAACAGGAGCTCCCGAGTTAAGGCCTAATAATGCCGGCTCCAGGGAAGCTGAGAGACCTGATACGAACAATAAGGGCTGCACGGACAGCTGCAGATGAAAGAGCAGTGATAGCCAAGGAGTGTGCATACATTAGAGATTCTTTCAGGGAGGAAGATAATGATTTTAGATGCCGTAATGTTGCCAAGCTGCTCTACATTCACATGCTTGGATATCCTGCACACTTTGGTCAGGTATGATTATTATCATAATATTATTACAATGTCATCCAATGAAAAACAAAGAAAATGGATCAGTAACTACCAATTGCAATCTTCAGAGGTAACTGTTAACCCATTGACTCCTGTGCCGCCCGTAACCGCCCATGACGAACCTTGGCCTTTCTTCTGCTTCTGCTTCTGACGTAATCATTTTTGACCAAAATTGGCATAATCTATACTCAACTTCTGCAGGAGGAAAAGATCTTTCCAATGATGCCTAGATCAGAGTGATCGGCTCAATGGCGCCTGAGATATGCACAAAAATGCTCAAAAAGATGAGTGAAAAACTCGGAGCAAAATTTACTGCCACTACACCTAACTGCTCCACGGTAAAAATTGGCCGCTTCGATGACTCTTTCTTAGAAGTTTTTTAACTGCAAGCAAGCCCAGTAAAAGGTCAATCCCTGAAGCGAAAAGAAAAGAAAAGGAGAAAAAGGAAAGGAAAAAAAACCATCAAAAATTGAAACGCCTAAAGACGTAGGCCACCTTCTCAAAATTTTGATTTCTGCGCATGCACCAGCCCAAAGTTCGTAAAACGCGATTTTAGTGGCAACTGAAGGGCCAGCTGTCGTGCTACAAATGCATTTTCGACCAGATTAAAGCTAATTTGGCCGACATCCAGCCTCAAAACCACCAAAATGTCCAAAAAATGCATTATTGGCAAAAAGTTCCAGGAGTCAATGGCTTAATTTAGCATTTTCAATTAAAATCACATGTGTTTATTTTTTTGTAGCTGGAATGTTTAAAACTGATTGCCTCACCCAAGTTTACAGACAAAAGAATAGGTTATCTAGGTGCCATGCTTTTATTAGATGAACGACAAGATGTTCACCTTTTGGTCACAAATTCTCTTAAAAAGTGAGTACAAGTCAACAGACAGTGTATGTTACATTTCTACTTTGTGCTTTCAGCTGAAAAGAATTCTCCTGTTTAGTTATAATTTGTAGAAGTTGTTTTTGTAAAGAAGATAATGCAAACTTCATGTAACAGTGTACAGAGTACATGACAACATCAAAATCTTGAAAGCTTGAAAACATACAACATACATGTACATGTTACAGAACAGATGTGTGTTATAAGAGGACCACTTCATTCCAGATTAGAGTCATTTAAAGCTAAAAAAAATCATTCTCATGATGTAGCAGAGAGGTCTGTGTAATGTATGTGATTGTTAACTTCACATGAACATAGTGTTTTAATTAATAATGTGTAATGTCATTTTGTTTCTTGTTTTAGTGACCTGAGTCATTCAAACCAGTTTGTGCAAGGTCTTGCACTCTGCTCTTTAGGAAAGTAAGTTGAATACATTCTCTTGTCTTGAGTGTAGTACAGATTGTGTAGTTTGAAAATGTCTTTGTACTGTTGTTTGCTTTTTGTCCAGTTGTACTGATTGGTCAGTTTTTAACAGAATGTTTTATTCATCTGTTGTAAACATTTGACATGTGGTTTAGTCCAGCACACAAACCATTAGTCCTTGTCATTGCCTATGTAAAGGTGCAATGTCTTCAGTTGGTGTTAGTTTGCAGAACATGTGTATCTTTTAAAGTGGAAATTGTGTGTAATCCATAAATTTTGAGTTAGTAGATTCTAAAACATCGTCAATTTACCTTTCAGGCTGCACTTTGTGCTGTTAGAATTGTCCGAAAAGTACCTGAACTTATGGAAGTGTTTGTTCCTACAACAAGATCTCTTTTGAATGAAAGAAATCATGGTTAGTTCTTACAAATTTGAGGTTTAAATTGAATGCAGTAAGAGAGTTTATGACAAGATATAACTATAGTTTAACTGGTCATAGTTTTATGAACATGACTTTTGGAGATACTTGTACATGGATGTTTTTTCCCTGGCAACGTTATGAAACTGTGGGAGAAAATGCTTTACTGCATGTGTATTTTGTGCTAACTATTCTGTTCTTGACTTCCTTATCAGGTGTTTTAGTGTGTGGAGTATCCTTGGTTACAGAGATGTGTCGTGTTAACCCTGAAACACTGTCACACTTTCGAAGGGTAAGTGAATGTTGGGCTGATGTGTAAGCCTTCCAAATGGACCATTCAACAGTTCTTTTGCTGTCAAGTGTGTACAGTACAGTGATGTGAACCTTAGTGAGTATTCCTACAAGAATTGGTTCGGCAAGTCTCAGAGTACATGTGCTTGTACATGATGTGTACATATGGAAACCAAGAACATAAAACAAAGAAGTGACAGCAACAGTAGCTGCCATTTTACCTATAATTTTAACCCTTTAGTGCCCAAGGGGCCTCCCTTTGACGAGTAAAATCGTCTGGCATTAGACAGAGTAAAATCTATAAGTCACTATTGGGCATTAAAGGGTTAATTAGATAATATAACTACCTTTGTCTTGACCAAATACATGTATAGGTACGTACGAGAAGCAAAAACTCTTGCTGTGATCATTTCACTGTTTCTTAATACAATTTCCAGAATTTGAGATAATCTTGCACTTGGTAGAGTCTTATACAGTACATATTATTTCTTTGCAGCATGTTCCAATATTAGTTAAGACACTAAAGAACCTTGTGATGTCAGGATATTCTCCAGAACATGATGTGTCTGGAATTAGTGATCCATTCATTCAGGTATTGAACAAATTCATTCTGGTAAACATTTAACTAAAAAATGTGTGATAAAATATTTTCAACAATGTATTGAAAAGCTACTAAAAGTTTCAATGTTAAACTATATGTAACCTTGTTATCAAATTATATGGTACTTCCAGTAAATAAGATGATAATCAATCACAGAGGAATAGAAGTAGCAAAAAATGCTCTTTCAGACAGTTTCACACAAAATGGAGTCCTCTTCATTTGTGTAATATTAAATTTGTGGTGATGTTGTACATGTAGCTATACCTTGTTGCAGGTTAAAGTTCTACGACTCTTGAGAATGCTTGGTAAAGATGAGGAATCAGTTAGTGAGCAGATGAATGATGTCTTGGCTCAGGTTGGTAAATATTCCCGTAAGTGATCAAAATGTAATTTGTCCATACTAAATCAATATATTGTCAAGAGGTCAATAGATAGATTAAAGATTGTCATCAACTGTGCAGGGTTATGTTGATCATCAAAGTATCATGTACATGCATGCACAAGCACGAACAATAAACCTCCGCCTCTGCTGTTTAAGGAAATAGATTGTTGATGTTCTTGGTTCATTTTTTCCACATTGACAGGTTGCAACAAACACAGAAACTAGTAAAAATGTTGGAAATGCCATCCTGTATGAGACAGTTCTAACCATAATGGATACAAAATCTGAGAGTGGCCTCAGGGTATGTCTGTTGATTGAGTTAAATTGTGGTTTTTATTTCTGTTTCACTCCTTCGGGTTTACCTCTCTAGTGAAACCAGCCTTTAAGGTTGGAGGGCTTCTGGCTCTTTGACTATCAGGAATCATAATTCACACTGGTTATCCATAGGTCATGAGTTCAAGTCCTGCTCTGACCACTAAGATTGAGTTATTTCTTAGTAGACCCCAGTTCAACTCCTCCGTCGTGCCTGTAAATACAGTGTTCAGCTGTACATGTACATGTACACTGTAGCATACTGCTCTGTCAATGAGTAAATCAATGAATAAATCTATCAGTATATCAATCAAACAATCGATCAATCAGTCAATCAATTTTTATTTCTTAATGTACACTTAACAGTTAAACTCCTGCTAATAAGGATTTTTAAGACTGTTATGTTTATTTTCAATATTTGTCTCTTTCAGTTTAAGTGGCATTCCTGAAAACTAGCTACTTGTAGCATTTCGCCACTATAAACATTCAACAACAACAATTAAACTGTCCCAGAAATTCTATCACCAAAAGCTAGTGCATACATACTCTGTATAGTCTGTCTGAAGCACTGTCTTGGAACAAATCATTAGTTAAACTGTATATAAATCTGATGTTAAGTGTGACATGGTTTTTACCTTCAGTTTCTTTCCTCTCTTAGGTTTTAGCAATCAATATTTTAGGACGCTTTCTTTTAAACAATGACAAAAATATAAGGTGAGATGAAATGTTATATGTTTTTTTCCTTTTGATGATTGTAAATGCAGGACTGAAGTTGTTTTTTGAAAGACACAATACTCTTACTTTACAATAGCTTATGAAACAATTTTCAAAATTAATGTAACTGAAAGGTATGGCAATTGTCACAATCATTGTTCCATCTATTTTACAGTACATCTCAGTTTTGACAATAAAACATGTAACTTCGTCCTTGTTTGTAGCATGACATAACAGCTAGTTAACTGTGGCCAGCAGGAATAGAGAGGCCTGGTTGATTGTACATGTCATTTTAAATGATCAGTCCTGCATTTACAATCATCAAAAGGAAAAAAACATATAACATTTCATCTCACCTTATATTTTTGTCATTGTTTAAAAGAAAGCGTCCTAAAATATTGATTGCTAAAACCTAAGAGAGGAAAGAAACTGAAGGTAAAAACCATGTCACACTTAACATCAGATTTATATACAGTTTAACTAATGATTTGTTCCAAGACAGTGCTTCAGACAGACTATACAGAGTATGTATGCACTAGCTTTTGGTGATAGAATTTCTGGGACAGTTTAATTGTTGTTGTTGAATGTTTATAGTGGCGAAATGCTACAAGTAGCTAGTTTTCAGGAATGCCACTTAAACTGAAAGAGACAAATATTGAAAATAAACATAACAGTCTTAAAAATCCTTATTAGCAGGAGTTTAACTGTTAAGTGTACATTAAGAAATAAAAATTGATTGACTGATTGATCGATTGTTTGATTGATATACTGATAGATTTATTCATTGATTTACTCATTGACAGAGCAGTATGCTACAGTGTACATGTACATGTACAGCTGAACACTGTATTTACAGGCACGACGGAGGAGTTGAACTGGGGTCTACTAAGAAATAACTCAATCTTAGTGGTCAGAGCAGGACTTGAACTCATGACCTATGGATAACCAGTGTGAATTATGATTCCTGATAGTCAAAGAGCCAGAAGCCCTCCAACCTTAAAGGCTGGTTTCACTAGAGAGGTAAACCCGAAGGAGTGAAACAGAAATAAAAACCACAATTTAACTCAATCAACAGACATACCCTGAGGCCACTCTCAGATTTTGTATCCATTATGGTTAGAACTGTCTCATACAGGATGGCATTTCCAACATTTTTACTAGTTTCTGTGTTTGTTGCAACCTGTCAATGTGGAAAAAATGAACCAAGAACATCAACAATCTATTTCCTTAAACAGCAGAGGCGGAGGTTTATTGTTCGTGCTTGTGCATGCATGTACATGATACTTTGATGATCAACATAACCCTGCACAGTTGATGACAATCTTTAATCTATCTATTGACCTCTTGACAATATATTGATTTAGTATGGACAAATTACATTTTGATCACTTACGGGAATATTTACCAACCTGAGCCAAGACATCATTCATCTGCTCACTAACTGATTCCTCATCTTTACCAAGCATTCTCAAGAGTCGTAGAACTTTAACCTGCAACAAGGTATAGCTACATGTACAACATCACCACAAATTTAATATTACACAAATGAAGAGGACTCCATTTTGTGTGAAACTGTCTGAAAGAGCATTTTTTGCTACTTCTATTCCTCTGTGATTGATTATCATCTTATTTACTGGAAGTACCATATAATTTGATAACAAGGTTACATATAGTTTAACATTGAAACTTTTAGTAGCTTTTCAATACATTGTTGAAAATATTTTATCACACATTTTTTAGTTAAATGTTTACCAGAATGAATTTGTTCAATACCTGAATGAATGGATCACTAATTCCAGACACATCATGTTCTGGAGAATATCCTGACATCACAAGGTTCTTTAGTGTCTTAACTAATATTGGAACATGCTGCAAAGAAATAATATGTACTGTATAAGACTCTACCAAGTGCAAGATTATCTCAAATTCTGGAAATTGTATTAAGAAACAGTGAAATGATCACAGCAAGAGTTTTTGCTTCTCGTACGTACCTATACATGTATTTGGTCAAGACAAAGGTAGTTATATTATCTAATTAACCCTTTAATGCCCAATAGTGACTTATAGATTTTACTCTGTCTAATGCCAGACGATTTTACTCGTCAAAGGGAGGCCCCTTGGGCACTAAAGGGTTAAAATTATAGGTAAAATGGCAGCTACTGTTGCTGTCACTTCTTTGTTTTATGTTCTTGGTTTCCATATGTACACATCATGTACAAGCACATGTACTCTGAGACTTGCCGAACCAATTCTTGTAGGAATACTCACTAAGGTTCACATCACTGTACTGTACACACTTGACAGCAAAAGAACTGTTGAATGGTCCATTTGGAAGGCTTACACATCAGCCCAACATTCACTTACCCTTCGAAAGTGTGACAGTGTTTCAGGGTTAACACGACACATCTCTGTAACCAAGGATACTCCACACACTAAAACACCTGATAAGGAAGTCAAGAACAGAATAGTTAGCACAAAATACACATGCAGTAAAGCATTTTCTCCCACAGTTTCATAACGTTGCCAGGGAAAAAACATCCATGTACAAGTATCTCCAAAAGTCATGTTCATAAAACTATGACCAGTTAAACTATAGTTATATCTTGTCATAAACTCTCTTACTGCATTCAATTTAAACCTCAAATTTGTAAGAACTAACCATGATTTCTTTCATTCAAAAGAGATCTTGTTGTAGGAACAAACACTTCCATAAGTTCAGGTACTTTTCGGACAATTCTAACAGCACAAAGTGCAGCCTGAAAGGTAAATTGACGATGTTTTAGAATCTACTAACTCAAAATTTATGGATTACACACAATTTCCACTTTAAAAGATACACATGTTCTGCAAACTAACACCAACTGAAGACATTGCACCTTTACATAGGCAATGACAAGGACTAATGGTTTGTGTGCTGGACTAAACCATAGAGTCATCCAGGTTTAAACCCTGAAGGTCAGACATCTAGATGCATTTGCAACAAATTGCACAATATTTTAAGGCCAACCAGAACCAGGGGTTAGGTTTTCCTGCATTTGGAATAATGACAACTGGGATATTTTTTAATTTTAAGCACCGACATACAATCATGCGCAATGTATTTGTAGCTACAATGTAAAATACATCTACCAGGTAATTTTACTAAGTGAAAAGGCGCTTGTAAACATGTATAGCTGGCTCAAATTTCATTGGCAAAAAAAAGCTGAGCATGTTGATGAGCTTGCTTAGTTCTTTTTCAACTATGTCCTTGGGGAGATCAGCTTTTCTGATATCCCACCATTGCACCATTAGACATAACAGACTCAATCTACACTTACTTTTTTCCTTAGGTAGGAATTTGTGGACTTGAGCAGCTTTTCCACTTCACCTGCTAAATCACGACTCATTTCCTGAGAGCAAATGCTATGACAGGAAAAATGACAATAATACATGTCAAATGCTTACAACAGATGAATAAACCATTCTGTTAAAAACTGACCAATCAGTACAGCTGGACAAAAAGCAAACAACAGTGCAAAGACATTTTCAAACTACACAATCTGTACTACACTCAAGACAAGAGAATGTATTCAACTCACTTTCCTAAAGAGCAGAGTGCAAGACCTTGCACAAACTGGTTTGAATGACTCAGGTCACTAAAACAAGAAACAAAATGACATTACACATTATTAATTAAAACACTATGTTCATGTGAAGTTAACAATCACATACATTACACAGACCTCTCTGCTACATCATGAGAATGATTTTTTTTAGCTTTAAATGACTCTAATCTGGAATGAAGTGGTCCTCTTATAACACACATCTGTTCTGTAACATGTACATGTATGTTGTATGTTTTCAAGCTTTCAAGATTTTGATGTTGTCATGTACTCTGTACACTGTTACATGAAGTTTGCATTATCTTCTTTACAAAAACAACTTCTACAAATTATAACTAAACAGGAGAATTCTTTTCAGCTGAAAGCACAAAGTAGAAATGTAACATACACTGTCTGTTGACTTGTACTCACTTTTTAAGAGAATTTGTGACCAAAAGGTGAACATCTTGTCGTTCATCTAATAAAAGCATGGCACCTAGATAACCTATTCTTTTGTCTGTAAACTTGGGTGAGGCAATCAGTTTTAAACATTCCAGCTACAAAAAAATAAACACATGTGATTTTAATTGAAAATGCTAAATTAAGCCATTGACTCCTGGAACTTTTTGCCAATAATGCATTTTTTGGACATTTTGGTGGTTTTGAGGCTGGATGTCGGCCAAATTAGCTTTAATCTGGTCGAAAATGCATTTGTAGCACGACAGCTGGCCCTTCAGTTGCCACTAAAATCGCGTTTTACGAACTTTGGGCTGGTGCATGCGCAGAAATCAAAATTTTGAGAAGGTGGCCTACGTCTTTAGGCGTTTCAATTTTTGATGGTTTTTTTTCCTTTCCTTTTTCTCCTTTTCTTTTCTTTTCGCTTCAGGGATTGACCTTTTACTGGGCTTGCTTGCAGTTAAAAAACTTCTAAGAAAGAGTCATCGAAGCGGCCAATTTTTACCGTGGAGCAGTTAGGTGTAGTGGCAGTAAATTTTGCTCCGAGTTTTTCACTCATCTTTTTGAGCATTTTTGTGCATATCTCAGGCGCCATTGAGCCGATCACTCTGATCTAGGCATCATTGGAAAGATCTTTTCCTCCTGCAGAAGTTGAGTATAGATTATGCCAATTTTGGTCAAAAATGATTACGTCAGAAGCAGAAGCAGAAGAAAGGCCAAGGTTCGTCATGGGCGGTTACGGGCGGCACAGGAGTCAATGGGTTAACAGTTACCTCTGAAGATTGCAATTGGTAGTTACTGATCCATTTTCTTTGTTTTTCATTGGATGACATTGTAATAATATTATGATAATAATCATACCTGACCAAAGTGTGCAGGATATCCAAGCATGTGAATGTAGAGCAGCTTGGCAACATTACGGCATCTAAAATCATTATCTTCCTCCCTGAAAGAATCTCTAATGTATGCACACTCCTTGGCTATCACTGCTCTTTCATCTGCAGCTGTCCGTGCAGCCCTTATTGTTCGTATCAGGTCTCTCAGCTTCCCTGGAGCCGGCATTATTAGGCCTTAACTCGGGAGCTCCTGTTAAAACATGAATCACATTACATGCCATAAACATTATACAAACTTCAACAAGGTTTACAATAGTGATATGTCTCACAATCCTGTCCCGTGGCCGTACCAGCCTGACACACTTGTATATGTAGATCTCAGTGAATACTCAAATTTATCTAAACGTACAAGATACTGTAGTTCAACTAAATAGTAGGTGACAAAATGAGCATGTAGCTTGCAAAATCCCTTTGCCTTCAGTGATGACAACATACAAGAAGTGGATAACTGCTTCTTTAAGCATCCCATGTGTTTATAGACCTGTATGCTACTGATGAAACTCAAACACAGAGCAGTGAGTGGTTTGAATCTTTACCTATAGTACTTCAATTCAGAGATAAAAACATCTCTGTGTTTCTATCAGACTATGGAAAGAACAGTGAAAGACTGACAGGACAAGGCTTAAAGCACTACTTCCACAACTTATTTTGAACTTAGCTGCTAAATTTTTGTAAGTGATATAACTTGAAAAACACACATAAAAGTAAAATTTTGATTCATTTACAAACTATTGTGAACAAAAGAAAGAAAAATCGCTAGTTATTATTTCAATTGTAAATCCTCTTTCCTCAAGCAGTCAATAAATCCAGAGTTCTTTCCTTCGTTTCATGTATGTTTGCTTGTAATGAACTTTGGAAAGATTGCTAGAGCTTGTAAACATTAGCCACCACTTGAAGACATGAAATTTAGAGCTTGCCCTTTTAATACAAGCCAAGAGTGAGATATAGTGTACTTCTGCCTTAAGGGAATTTTAAATAACTTTTATAATTTAATCATAAATTGTAACTCTTTTCTGCAGGAAGTAAGCATCAGTTGTCCATGTAAACAACTTCGATCCTTGGCAATATGATATATTTTAGCATACTTGAAAAACTAGTGGCAATTTCACCTTAGTGTTCTCAACTTTTTTCCATTTACATGTAAATTCAATTGGAAACAAAATTCTGGTTCTGTCAGTAAAATATTGCTAACATGGCAGGTACATGGAGATTAGCCTCGAGCTACCAGATTTGATTTTAATGACAACTTGCATTGAGCACTTGCTTTGTGTCTTTTTAATTTACAACCTGACATTCGCATGTCTGACGTATTCCTTTCTAACAAGTTAAGAGATTAAGCAAATTAAATTAGAAACGATCGGAAAACCTCCACTGGTAACACTAGCTTAAGTTGTTTAACATCGATCGTACCCTTGGAATTTCAGTTTCTGCCTGAAGAATATTTTTTACAAAAAACTTAAAGCACCCATTAATCACAACTGACACAAACAAGTTTTCGTGTACAAGCAGAATAAAAAAATTGAAGGAATTAGCAACATTCAGCATGATTCCGTCTTGAGTTGCCCTGTGCCTGGATTGAACGCGACCGCACTTGTGGAATATAACATAATAAGCTTAACTACAAAATTCATTTAATTTATTTCAAGATTACGTGGCCATTCATATTCATCTAAGTGTAGTTTAACTTTACATAGTATCTAAGTTACTTTACAAAGTGCACAGCTCACAATATTCGCCCGTTTACAAACTCCATGTAAGTTGACTTTAAAGTATACGCTTAATGTTACAACTACAAACAAACCTAACAAAGTACTGGCCATAACATTTTTACAGCACCAACTGATAAACCGTCCCCTGAGCAAAGTTCCTGTATAAAATTGTACATTTTTCGTGTGAAATCCGGCAAATGAAGTGAAGTTAAACTCGGGTATCGCATTGCTTGCCAACTTCTTCCGCTTGCCTCAAGAGAGATGTACCTCCAAACAGAGCTCGAAAGAAAGGCCAGAAAAAGCAGATATCATCTGCAAGATCACCACTTACCTGATCAAGGAACTTCGATCAAACTCCTCCCTCAAAGAAGGTATTAACTCAGGACAGAAAACGCTCCACGTTCCACGAAGACGAGAATATGGCCGGGGACAGTTATGCGCAAGTGCGGTGGGAGGGACTCGGGAAGCGAAGACCCGGATGTTGCAAAGGCGAGAAAGCAGTTCCTTTGAGAAGCGGTGTTGCTCTTAAATCTATTGCACAAAAACATGGCGCCCGGTAAAGCGCACGTGAATTTGAAGTTGAAAAACAAATTTCAGGCAAAAAAAAGAAATAGCTCTGGTTTCAAAAAGGCCAAGAACAGCAGTATCCCTAAAAAGAAGGTACGATTATCTAAGGGACAAGTAACGTTCAGGAACATTTTCAACTTTTCTTCTTCACCTCACAAATGTCACAAAGTACTCAGTATCAAGGGGGCTATCTTCCTGCCCATCCACAGCACATTTTATTTCCCTCCCTATTTCTTTTGCCATGTAAGCAATAACAAAAGAAAGGTACAGCATAGTGGAGGGTAGCTATATGCTAATGCGCACTCTGATTGGCTAATTTTTTATGAAAAAGAAATGGATAGTTCATAGATATAGAGATGGTTCAGGCTGACATTATTGTCAATTTGATCAGTTCAAAAATAGCGACTTTTCAGCGTGAGAAATGTCTATGTTATTAAAGCAATGGACAATGTCTAGTGTGTGTCCATCCAATTTGGGATGCACTTGGATAGTTGGGAGAGCACTTAGGTAGTTTAAGATGCTCTCCGCTGCGCCTCAAGCATCTCTTACGCTACCTTAGTGCTCTCCCAACTATCTGCTTGCATTCCGAATTGGATGGACGCACGCTAGACATTGTCCATTCCTTAAATGTGCCACTATGACGGTATGGCTTTCAAGCAGTTTAGGGAATATAAATCAGAGTGTTTGGGTCTAGAATAGGGTATAATTTTCCATGAAACTGACCAGTTGGTTGAAGATTTTATCCAGACTAAGGAAACCAGGAATTGCTACTGAAAAAAAATGAAATCGGAAAGTTTAAATTTTACAGGACATTATTAACTGTCAAAAATCGGGATTCACACAGAAATTGGTGGTATTAATACTGGTTAAAATTAAACAATTCATTGTCTTGATAATGCATATGTACGTGCTTGATATTGCTCAGCATGTAACCAGCAACCCTTGCCAGGGACGCAACCACCTTAAAAAGATAGATATATCATGTATTATATGTTAAGCTTCAGCATGCAAGTTTTGAATTGAAATCTAGAACCCACTTGTTCAAAGGATAGACAGTACATACAGTGGATAAATTACCATCAAATGAATGTCATAATTGGTTTTATTATAAAGTTATTATTTGATTATCTTTACATCTGATTAATCAGCTCTTACACTTCTACAGGTCTCTGTATTCCAAGTTATTCACTGAACAGTGATTAACACGGTGGATAGCATTATGTACCCTTGGAAAACCTAGCGATAGTAGACATACAAGTATTAATGTTTGTTTGTTTACATCTTTTCTTCTATTTGCAGTTAAAAGAAAGAACATTCCAGCAGATTGAGGAAGTCAACAAGAGTTTTACAGCTGTCCATGACACACTGTTGATTAAGGATAAAAGTCCAGGCGTGAATAATTCAAAAGACAGGACGACACAACAGCAATCACGTGATAAGGTAAAAATTATGGCAAAAAAGAAAGCTCTTTTGTGAACTTTTTAACTCTGGTTGGGCACACACATCTAATTTGCAACCAGTTAAGCTCAGATTGTTCATCAGAAGCTATTTTCTTGCGATCTCGATACAAAGTCAAACCTGCTGGTGGTGAGAATTAGTTTATTTATTTATTTATTTTTTATTTTATTAACTTTATTAGGCTTAGTTACCATAAAATTACAAATATGCAACAACAAAAAAACAATAGAATTAGGTAATACAGCCCAAAAGGGTCGGTACGAACGGGAGACCCATGCGAGGTTGATCATCAATTGGTTAGAAAAGTGTCCAACTAACACATTAAGAAATGTGGCAGACTTATAATAGTTGTAAATAATTTAAGTTTAAATTAAAGTTTCAGAGTTTCATTATCAAATTTTATCAAGTGCTATGGCAATTGACAAATAAGGCTTGTTCCACACATTAAGAATACAGTGTATTTCGTTTTAACTGACATTGTTTTTATTTCTTTTCATGCAGACCAATAAAGAAAAACTCATTCTATCAAATAAAGATGTTACCCAAGAAGAGTTGTCAAAGACTGTCAGAAACATTGCAAATCTGTAGCTGTTGATGAAATGCTAACAGTGCAATGGAACATACAGAACTCTGCCCATCTGTTCATTAATGTTTGTTCCAATCAGAATTTTGATGGATCAGGAGAAGATACTATGCAGTAGAGGAATGAAAGAATGAACTGTTCCCATAAATTCTATGTGTATGAAAGTTCAAATCAGGCTTCTTTTTCATCAAGAAAAAGCAACCATGCACATTATGTGGAGTTAACAATAGTAACTGGTATTTGATCGTTCAGACATGTCTGTTTGAATTTAACTTACGATCTCACAAGCAGCTTGGCGAAACTAATTTTAAACAGTTTGTGGTGTCCTTATTTTTCTCTGCTGAGAAGAAAAATGAGTTTAATTAACTTTATTTGATACTGATTTATGGCTAAACAACGTTCAAACAACCTGAGAAATGACTGTAAGTAACATTACTCTCCAGAGAAAATTAAACACAAGATATTTTTCTTCAAGGAACGTCTTTTGTTTGCCGTTGTTACATCTTTAGATGGCCGTACAGTTTGTAACGCTAGGTCACAAAGCAGTGAGAACCATTCACAGGTTATTTGAGCCAATCAGTTATGTAAATTGTGTTTGCTGTTTTAGTGTCTTAGTGCATGGTAGTTGCACAGTAATAGTCACTTCAAATATGGGTTTCGGTCAACTTAGGCCTCGTCCACGCTATGCCGAAGGAATTTGAAAGCGCATATTTATTTCTACAATTAGGCCTACCGCCCACACTAATCCGTTACGAAAACGCAGCTTTAGTTCTACAGTTAGGCCTTTCTTCCTCACTAATCCGTCGAAAACGCTCTTCTGACTGGAGGAACTTAACCTTTTCCTTTTGTGTGGACGAAAAATGAAGACGCAGCTTTTTGAAAACGATCACCTCACGGTAATCATGTGGTTTCAGTGGATCTACTATATGGCTGCTTCCTGTGTTTTCTCATCAACAACAAGATACATGTAGTTATAAGAAAGTGCACGAAGCATGTGGACCTTCATGTCTGCGTGAAAAATGCTCACTGGCTTGGAATGACTCTCGGGGAGGAATGAAAGAGCACTTTTGCTGAAGAAGCCAATAATTCCTGTCAAATATTATAAATGAATATATTAAAAAGGAATAGTTTAGATGACAAGTACCATAAACATTCTGAAAGTGACCACCCCTAAAAGTAACGACCCCTAGAGAGTAGCATCAAAAAATTGTGGAAAAAAATCCTGAAAGTAGCGACCCCCCCCCCCCACCCCCCAAAAAAGTAGCAAGCCTAACCTCTTCCTTCTTTCTCCCCAGAAACGGAAAACGTTTGATGCGTTTTCAAAGTAAATTAAAAAACCTCCGTTTTCAAACTCCTGACGTAGTTTGGCCAGAGTCTATATTAAACAAGAAATGTTAACACTGAATCATCATTGCAGTTTACAATGAAAAGCTATAAATGCTCGGACATTTGCTAGCATTTCAAACACTTTCGATTGCGTTACCATGTTTACATTCCGAAATTTCCAAACAACATCCATGGAAGTTTGGAACTTTCGAAAACGATCGGGAAGATGCGAATCTCTGGATATTATTTTTTAAAGGTTCCCTTTTGCGGTTAGTTGCCCTTTACAAATTTTTCTACACACACCATTTATCAGTAATACAGAAAAACTCGGTAGTATGTTGTTACTTTTGTTTACCTGAAGCTTCGGCAAACATGTCAACAGACAACAGACGAATATTAATTAGATGTGCGCATTTAAAACAACCTAAAACAAAGCTATTGTGGCTTGATACTAAATCAACTAGAAACAGACTACGTAAATACCAAAAAGATCAACCAAGAAGCGTTGTTGTCATTGTCTAACTCTACATTGCCATGCCTCGGGCGTCGAATGCGGTAAGTACGGAAGCTTTTGTAAGCAGCATGATCTTGCATTGAAGAATTTACGTCATTGTTTATTGTTCTCATAACTTTACATGGCTTGCTGAAAATTCAGTTAAGACTGGGTTTGTTTTCGGACAAGATCAACTGGTATTGTCGATCGCCCCGTCGAAAATTAAGTTACTTTAACCCTCTAGTAAACCCAGGTAAACTTCGAAATTCTTTATATGTTCGCGCGGTGGCCTCGTCATGGTTAGTGCGCTCGACTCTGGAGCGAGCGGTCCGGGTTCGAGCCCTGGCCAGGGACATTGTGTTGTGTTCTTGGGCAAGACACTTTACTCTCGCTGTGCCTCTCTCCACCCAGGTGTATAAATGGGTACCGGCGAATTTAATGCTGGGGTAACCCTACGATGGACTAGCATCCCATCCAGGGGGGAGTAGAAATACTCTTATGGGTCGCTTCATGCTACAGAAACCGGGATAAGCTCCGGCCTGGTGGGCCACAATTGGCTCGTATGCAGACTTTACCTTTTTTACCTCCATGGAACGCACAATGCATTTAACATGAAAATATGGTTACCGTGATAGTCAATTAACTCAATTCTTCGGTTTGTTTTGAATATTGATAGAACTTTTAAATTAATTTTAAAAACTATTTTTACTTCTTGGTTTTATTACATTTTTACCATGTTTACAAATTAACGCGTAATTGGTCCTCAACAATAAAAATGGCTTGTAATTATTCAATTTTCAAAGAAATCATAGAGTGCTTTAATAATTTACGGCTGTTCAGTCGTGAAAGTCTGTCCTACAGAAGCATAAAAGACCCGGGATAAAAGAGAAGGGAACCGTGTCGAAAAGTATCATGGGTAATGATTGTTAACGTTACTTTGTTACCAAGGCCCGTCAACAATGTACTGGAG
>JAHPZR010027809.1:0-23078 GCA_019787425.1 Platygyra sinensis
AAATGTGAGTACTTCGCACTACGCGTGCTCCAAACGGCTCCCAGAATAATCATCGCTCCGGCAAAATCATTTGACCCCTAGCAATACTTCTATGCTTACTTTGCTAATAAAGAATAAAGCGTCTTTGTTTTCTTTGTCTAAAAAAGATTCCAAAAGCAGTTATGGGCTGAAACACTATCTAACGAGAATCGGTAAGCGCCGACTCTCAGGCAAGCCGAAGACACTGCGACTATCGGAAAGCGCTGGTGCTCTCATCTTATTGGACCATTAACAATCGAAAGCTCTTCGGATGCGTTCGGAATGCTGCCCGAACGCACAAAACCCGCGGTCGTTAGAAATACCAAGTTTCTCGTTACATCGCAGTTCCTGGTAGTTAACGCGGAGAACACGACTGACTTCGGAAAAGTGGCTGGACGAGGAGCAAGCGCCGGGGTGAAGTAGATTCGGCGGATGGAGGGAAGAATTTGACCCAAAAACCGCACCCATCCCAGGACTGCTTCAAACACATCCCTATCTAAAGTAATCTAACGCAGAAACTAAAAGCAGTTTCTCAATAAAAAGTTCAGAATCTAACATGGCTATATGCGCGGCTCTACCAATGAACGAGTTTGCCGAGCTCGGAAGATTATGATAGACACTGTAGCGGATAAGGTTCATGTCTTTTCTGTCCTCCAGTGGTCTGAGTAAGTTGTCGATCATTTCCCTGTAAGCCACAGCTGGTAAAGAGAATAAAGGTTGTGATATTAGTATCGCTCGTGTATTATTTTGTATCAACGCTTTTTGTACAATCTGTTCAATGGAAGATGAAGGAAGCAGGCTGTGGAGAAAGGTGGAGCAAATAGAGCACTAATGAACTCTTAAAACAAGCAAGTATTACAACTGAAGCATCCACTTATTACAGACCTTTTGCATGAATGCGGCAAAATTTGAATAACAATACTTTTTCATCCTTAGTCTCAAACTTATGTTTCCTGACAAAGGTTTTTTTTTGACATGAATGTGAGTCTTAGGATGTAGAAGTGCTGCTATTCAAATTTAGACGCCATCTATGAATCTACCAACAAAGCTAGACATTTATTTCAAACGGTGAGGAAATCGGTCCAATGATTGTTTTCGCATCTACCTGTACTCAAGGGTATTTACGATATGTAACCACGAAATGAGACCCTGAAGTATTGACTTTTGACAGGGAAATAGAACTTATAAATGTTACTGGCAAAACCAGTCATTTGACAAAAAAATTCAACATTCAAACTACCGACAAAAAATACAATTTCTGTCGAACCTAGCGAGGATGTCTATAAGAAATCTTCATGTCACCTTATGTTCAGTTTTAAGTAAAACCTGAGACAACAACCCCCCCCCCCCCCCCCCCCTCAAAGCCGCAAAACAGTCTTGTCGCGGAAACAATTCTTCAGCACTCACCGAGCTCGGAATTTTCTCTCAGGGCTGCTCGACAAGTCTCCATCCTGGCCGAGTGGTATGGCACGTAATGGTCCTGTACTGAACTGACTAGAAGAATGTTCTTGAAATGTTGCAAACCTTGAAGAAAAAAAAGAAAACAAAAACTTCAATCTTAAAACGAGAACGTCACTTACGGCAGTTTTTTTTGGTCGCCCAAACAAAA
Source organism: Platygyra sinensis (assembly GCA_019787425.1). NCBI lineage: Eukaryota > Metazoa > Cnidaria > Anthozoa > Scleractinia > Merulinidae > Platygyra > Platygyra sinensis. The sequence goes on from JAHPZR010027809.1 coordinate 1,628, forward strand.
TGGCTAATTGCCCATTTGGAGGTTTAAGCAATAGAGCACTTTCTCTGTGTTTACATAGCCGCCTCATCTAAACACGAGGAGGGTTGGAAGAATTCGAGACAGTTATGCAAAAGCCGAGATGTAGTCGAGGGTTTGAAAAACTTTCGAGAATTCTCCCAGTCCCCCGAGCACTCTATTTCTTTTATAAAATAATTCTCAAAAATACGCGCGACTCTAAAAGGTCACAAATGTATTTACATACTCTCATCTAAACACATGCACCTACCGACCAATCAGAGCGCGCGTAGTAGCTTAGTTATTTTATAAAAGAGAAGATAAAAGGTGAGAGAGTAATTCCCCCACACAGGCCTAATTCTCCATCTCTATTTTTTACAATTCTCCTGGATTTAGATTACTTTCTAACCCTTCACTGATCCTCTCTTGTCACACGCCATCCTCGGAGACCCAGGCGCAGTTAGTTTGGACGAGGAATTATATCCGCCAAAGACTGAAGCGTCAAAAGTTCACAAGTATTTGCCCGATTAAATCCCTTCCGCCCCAGCTAACTGCACCTGGGTCTCCGAAGATGGCCAGACGATAATCATGAAAAGAGGCACTGCGACAGCACTGTCAAATTATGGACCTCTAGATTGCTAAAACACTGGTCTATTCACTTACCATCTGATTGACTGAGTCGATAGATGAAAGTCTGTCGCGGGTCAGGATGATCATGTAACGATAACTGTAACAACGAATCGGACTTCTTCCATTTCTGCATAAACCACAGACCTGGAAATAAAGGGCAACGATGTGTAAGCTATAAGAAACATTTACTCTTACTTCTAAAATTATTACTTTATACATATGGGCTTCAGGATTGAACGCTAATGAGATTCAAATTCCTTATGATAACCATCACGTCATCCTCATGATAAGTGTCCTCATTGGTTAAAAGTCACCAAAACACACACAATTCTGTCAAATATGAAAATGTCAAATAACCCTGCCAAATATGAAGTATTAATTAAACAATACTTGCGTTCAATCCTGGACATAAGCGTGAGAAAAAAACTAAAGAAAACTCTAACTACGACAAACCAAGTATACTCAGTGCTCTACATAATATTGCTATTTATACGACGCGGGATCCTTTCTCGAGCAGCGCCGGGCCTGTAATCGAGCCTAGATGAGTCACAGTTCACGCCAACATCGTCAAGTTTGTTGCAACGAGTTGTAACCGCTTAGACCCGGTAAGCTAACAGTTGTCTAAACTACCTTTACAACGACTTTGTGCATGACAGTTCTTACCTGTGCTGACAAGAGAGCTCGTTGGATAAAGCATTCCTAAATGAGGACCCGACAGGGACAAGAATGTGTGGATCTTGTCCAGAAAGGGCCTCATCTCAGGGTGGCCGAGAGCGGACCGGATGATAATGTTACCCAGAGAATGACCAACAAAACTGCAGAGATGAACACAAACCGGGGTTAAAGTGTAGAACAGAATAAATTTGGCACATTTTGTCAACAGCACATTGCCTTTTCAATGTGTAGGGTGTGATATATAAATCATGTTACCTCATGAGCCACAAAACGTTTCAAATTACAAGCAAACTAAGCGAAAAGAGAATTACTTCCAAGAAAAAACAAAGTCTCCATGAAGGGGTACACCTTATATTAAACGTCCTACTCGAACCCCACTTCCTGTTCCCAAATAAATCATTTCAATTTGAAAATCAAGAGAAACATATCCAAAGTTTTAACTGTTGTGTATGTAACCCCTTTGGAAGTAGCTGGGTGTCACGCTCGGGATATCCTTTTTATGTAACCTTGTAAGGCTACGTAGTATATTAGAGCCGTCCATTCATTGTCACGCAACGCTTCAGATGGGCATGGTGTGAGGTCATCCGCAACCGAGGATATGAAAACTAAAACAACAAACCTGATTTTCGTGGGAAAGAGATTGTAAGCTTCAATGTGATGCGTTATTTCCTGAACAAGCTTTTCAGTCATCTCTTCGAATGTCACGAAAGTGTCAGGCTGTTAAGACAACATCAAACATTACAGAAGAACAACAAAAACGGTTGCGAGGAAAGAGCCACGTCAAGGTTTGCGCATCTTGCAAAAAAATAAAAATTCATATTTGTCCTTTGCAACCCGCGTCAATCTTCTCCACCCTCAATCATCCTTGTTTCTCTATGGTTAATTATTGTCTCTTTGATGTTTTTCTTTCCTAGTTAGCTAATATTTTCAGGTTTTCTTCCAATCAACGGGTAATTCTGTACACGGCCAAAATACCGTGACTGAGAGAGGTGCTCGAGAGACCGCTTAGTTCGATTCCCCTAGTCATTTGTTGACACAACACTCATTTTTCACAGAGAACAAGATGTGAATTTGAAGTCGTCTACAGAGAGAGAAATGCGGGTTAGTATAACTCCTTAAAGTCAAGCCAATGTTTGACTTGACTAAATTGAAGACCCTCATAAGGGCATCATCATCAAGCAGCGGATTTTGTTCACCTGGTTGATTTCGGACATAAGAAAGTCCATCTTGGTGGAAGGGAGTCCCATCTCTAAATAACACCGAACAAGACGAAGATCACCGCTGTTACCTGCCAAACATAAAAACAGTCGCCATATCTCAATATGATGGTCTTAGCTGCGAGTATAGAGTGATCGTTGCGGAAGTCAACGTTTACAATTTTCCTCAGTAGCTTACGACTTTGCGAAGAGAATTCGTTGTGCCAGATAAGAATTGACTTCGAAAATTTGCAGAGCTTGTGAAAGATAGTAATTGGTGAAATGTTTACATCCTTGGGCGTAATATTCAAGGACAAATTAGCTTTAAAAACTGCATTATTTCTGGGTAGCAAAAATGATAATACTTAAACATTCTTTGTGACATTGTGAGTATTAAATCTGCGTTGCACTAAAAGTACATTCCATGGGACAGTTAATAGTGCTATGCCCTTTCAATATTGATGATTTTAGCTTGATCAGAAACTAAATCGCTTATGCTAATGAGGCAAATATTGTTAATGTTGTAGAAATTAGAACAACGAGAAGGGACCGCGGCGTTTCAAGCGTATGGTCGAAAAAAGCTTTCATCTAAAAACGGTTAACTTAAGGACGTTCGCGCCCAAAAACGTCCCACGTACAGATTTTTTTAAAACTTTGACTGCAGGTAGAAAATGATAAGATTGGATGAAAAACGTAAAAAAAATCGTGGGTCACCGAACTCGTTTGGAAGATGAGGCGCATCACAGATCATAGCATTTCTAGGATTTCCAGCCACTGAGGCGATTCTGGCCGGATTCATTACTATCGGCATATAATTAAGTTGAAGAATCATATCTAAGTTATGTGTGTTTAACACAGCATATATAGGCCTGCTTGATATATCTTTGCTACATATGCCGTTAAATCAGCTAGAATTAGCCTTAAAAAAGTACAACTTCTGAGTTAACGCACAAGGATGTAAACATTTCACCAATTACTATCTTTCACAAGCTCTGCAAATTTTCGAAGTCAATTCTTATCTGGCACAACGAATTCTCTTCGCAAAGTCGTAAGCTACTGAGGAAAATTGTAAACGTTGACTTCCGCAACGATCACTCTATACTCGCAGCTAAGACCATCATATTGAGATATGGCGACTGTTTTTATGTTTGGCAGGTAACAGCGGTGATCTTCGTCTTGTTCGGTGTTATTTAGAGATGGGACTCCCTTCCACCAAGATGGACTTTCTTATGTCCGAAATCAACCAGGTGAACAAAATCCGCTGCTTGATGATGATGCCCTTATGAGGGTCTTCAATTTAGTCAAGTCAAACATTGGCTTGACTTTAAGGAGTTATACTAACCCGCATTTCTCTCTCTGTAGACGACTTCAAATTCACATCTTGTTCTCTGTGAAAAATGAGTGTTGTGTCAACAAATGACTAGGGGAATCGAACTAAGCGGTCTCTCGAGCACCTCTCTCAGTCACGGTATTTTGGCCGTGTACAGAATTACCCGTTGATTGGAAGAAAACCTGAAAATATTAGCTAACTAGGAAAGAAAAACATCAAAGAGACAATAATTAACCATAGAGAAACAAGGATGATTGAGGGTGGAGAAGATTGACGCGGGTTGCAAAGGACAAATATGAATTTTTATTTTTTTGCAAGATGCGCAAACCTTGACGTGGCTCTTTCCTCGCAACCGTTTTTGTTGTTCTTCTGTAATGTTTGATGTTGTCTTAACAGCCTGACACTTTCGTGACATTCGAAGAGATGACTGAAAAGCTTGTTCAGGAAATAACGCATCACATTGAAGCTTACAATCTCTTTCCCACGAAAATCAGGTTTGTTGTTTTAGTTTTCATATCCTCGGTTGCGGATGACCTCACACCATGCCCATCTGAAGCGTTGCGTGACAATGAATGGACGGCTCTAATATACTACGTAGCCTTACAAGGTTACATAAAAAGGATATCCCGAGCGTGACACCCAGCTACTTCCAAAGGGGTTACATACACAACAGTTAAAACTTTGGATATGTTTCTCTTGATTTTCAAATTGAAATGATTTATTTGGGAACAGGAAGTGGGGTTCGAGTAGGACGTTTAATATAAGGTGTACCCCTTCATGGAGACTTTGTTTTTTCTTGGAAGTAATTCTCTTTTCGCTTAGTTTGCTTGTAATTTGAAACGTTTTGTGGCTCATGAGGTAACATGATTTATATATCACACCCTACACATTGAAAAGGCAATGTGCTGTTGACAAAATGTGCCAAATTTATTCTGTTCTACACTTTAACCCCGGTTTGTGTTCATCTCTGCAGTTTTGTTGGTCATTCTCTGGGTAACATTATCATCCGGTCCGCTCTCGGCCACCCTGAGATGAGGCCCTTTCTGGACAAGATCCACACATTCTTGTCCCTGTCGGGTCCTCATTTAGGAATGCTTTATCCAACGAGCTCTCTTGTCAGCACAGGTAAGAACTGTCATGCACAAAGTCGTTGTAAAGGTAGTTTAGACAACTGTTAGCTTACCGGGTCTAAGCGGTTACAACTCGTTGCAACAAACTTGACGATGTTGGCGTGAACTGTGACTCATCTAGGCTCGATTACAGGCCCGGCGCTGCTCGAGAAAGGATCCCGCGTCGTATAAATAGCAATATTATGTAGAGCACTGAGTATACTTGGTTTGTCGTAGTTAGAGTTTTCTTTAGTTTTTTTCTCACGCTTATGTCCAGGATTGAACGCAAGTATTGTTTAATTAATACTTCATATTTGGCAGGGTTATTTGACATTTTCATATTTGACAGAATTGTGTGTGTTTTGGTGACTTTTAACCAATGAGGACACTTATCATGAGGATGACGTGATGGTTATCATAAGGAATTTGAATCTCATTAGCGTTCAATCCTGAAGCCCATATGTATAAAGTAATAATTTTAGAAGTAAGAGTAAATGTTTCTTATAGCTTACACATCGTTGCCCTTTATTTCCAGGTCTGTGGTTTATGCAGAAATGGAAGAAGTCCGATTCGTTGTTACAGTTATCGTTACATGATCATCCTGACCCGCGACAGACTTTCATCTATCGACTCAGTCAATCAGATGGTAAGTGAATAGACCAGTGTTTTAGCAATCTAGAGGTCCATAATTTGACAGTGCTGTCGCAGTGCCTCTTTTCATGATTATCGTCTGGCCATCTTCGGAGACCCAGGTGCAGTTAGCTGGGGCGGAAGGGATTTAATCGGGCAAATACTTGTGAACTTTTGACGCTTCAGTCTTTGGCGGATATAATTCCTCGTCCAAACTAACTGCGCCTGGGTCTCCGAGGATGGCGTGTGACAAGAGAGGATCAGTGAAGGGTTAGAAAGTAATCTAAATCCAGGAGAATTGTAAAAAATAGAGATGGAGAATTAGGCCTGTGTGGGGGAATTACTCTCTCACCTTTTATCTTCTCTTTTATAAAATAACTAAGCTACTACGCGCGCTCTGATTGGTCGGTAGGTGCATGTGTTTAGATGAGAGTATGTAAATACATTTGTGACCTTTTAGAGTCGCGCGTATTTTTGAGAATTATTTTATAAAAGAAATAGAGTGCTCGGGGGACTGGGAGAATTCTCGAAAGTTTTTCAAACCCTCGACTACATCTCGGCTTTTGCATAACTGTCTCGAATTCTTCCAACCCTCCTCGTGTTTAGATGAGGCGGCTATGTAAACACAGAGAAAGTGCTCTATTGCTTAAACCTCCAAATGGGCAATTAGCCATTTTGTTTGGGCGACCAAAAAAACTGCCGTAAGTGACGTTCTCGTTTTAAGATTGAAGTTTTTGTTTTCTTTTTTTTCTTCAAGGTTTGCAACATTTCAAGAACATTCTTCTAGTCAGTTCAGTACAGGACCATTACGTGCCATACCACTCGGCCAGGATGGAGACTTGTCGAGCAGCCCTGAGAGAAAATTCCGAGCTCGGTGAGTGCTGAAGAATTGTTTCCGCGACAAGACTGTTTTGCGGCTTTGAGGGGGGGGGGGGGGGGGGGTTGTTGTCTCAGGTTTTACTTAAAACTGAACATAAGGTGACATGAAGATTTCTTATAGACATCCTCGCTAGGTTCGACAGAAATTGTATTTTTTGTCGGTAGTTTGAATGTTGAATTTTTTTGTCAAATGACTGGTTTTGCCAGTAACATTTATAAGTTCTATTTCCCTGTCAAAAGTCAATACTTCAGGGTCTCATTTCGTGGTTACATATCGTAAATACCCTTGAGTACAGGTAGATGCGAAAACAATCATTGGACCGATTTCCTCACCGTTTGAAATAAATGTCTAGCTTTGTTGGTAGATTCATAGATGGCGTCTAAATTTGAATAGCAGCACTTCTACATCCTAAGACTCACATTCATGTCAAAAAAAACCTTTGTCAGGAAACATAAGTTTGAGACTAAGGATGAAAAAGTATTGTTATTCAAATTTTGCCGCATTCATGCAAAAGGTCTGTAATAAGTGGATGCTTCAGTTGTAATACTTGCTTGTTTTAAGAGTTCATTAGTGCTCTATTTGCTCCACCTTTCTCCACAGCCTGCTTCCTTCATCTTCCATTGAACAGATTGTACAAAAGCGTTGATACAAAATAATACACGAGCGATACTAATATCACAACCTTTATTCTCTTTACCAGCTGTGGCTTACAGGGAAATGATCGACAACTTACTCAGACCACTGGAGGACAGAAAAGACATGAACCTTATCCGCTACAGTGTCTATCATAATCTTCCGAGCTCGGCAAACTCGTTCATTGGTAGAGCCGCGCATATAGCCATGTTAGATTCTGAACTTTTTATTGAGAAACTGCTTTTAGTTTCTGCGTTAGATTACTTTAGATAGGGATGTGTTTGAAGCAGTCCTGGGATGGGTGCGGTTTTTGGGTCAAATTCTTCCCTCCATCCGCCGAATCTACTTCACCCCGGCGCTTGCTCCTCGTCCAGCCACTTTTCCGAAGTCAGTCGTGTTCTCCGCGTTAACTACCAGGAACTGCGATGTAACGAGAAACTTGGTATTTCTAACGACCGCGGGTTTTGTGCGTTCGGGCAGCATTCCGAACGCATCCGAAGAGCTTTCGATTGTTAATGGTCCAATAAGATGAGAGCACCAGCGCTTTCCGATAGTCGCAGTGTCTTCGGCTTGCCTGAGAGTCGGCGCTTACCGATTCTCGTTAGATAGTGTTTCAGCCCATAACTGCTTTTGGAATCTTTTTTAGACAAAGAAAACAAAGACGCTTTATTCTTTATTAGCAAAGTAAGCATAGAAGTATTGCTAGGGGTCAAATGATTTTGCCGGAGCGATGATTATTCTGGGAGCCGTTTGGAGCACGCGTAGTGCGAAGTACTCACATTTTAAGAAAGCCATGATTAAGTATCAGTTTTATTTGTTATTTGTTTGCTTGTTCAGGGAGGATTATTTGAAAACTGATGAATGTCATCAGTCATGTTTAAGATAGTAGAGGTAACGGGTTTCAGTATTATAAATGGCTTGAATTTCAAGTTTACGCAGCCTGTAGAAAAACACCCCAAAGACAAAGAAATACTAAAGGAATTACTAGCGATACAACCAAATGGATCGTCCTCTTTTTAGGAAACTGTGACTGAAGTTTGGTCACACAATGGTTTAAGAAGGTATCTACCTGAAGTTCGAGTAACAAGTGGACAAAAATTTTGTGCCGAAAATAATTTCCATTACATTACAAACGTTTGTGCGAATGTTATATTACACATCTTCTCATAAGAATTCGGTTGTAACAACGAAAACAGATTTTGAACTTCGTATTAAACAATTGAATGCACTTGTGAAAGAAACTGATCATGAGATTGTATCTTTGTTTGCAGAATTTCTCTGAACTTTGAAAGTTATTTTCTCGAGTTTTTATGGAAATTGGTTTTGGTGTTCGAGTTACTATTTGTCTTTGGCTAGGAAAATGTAAAAGGACTGTGAAATACCTAAAATTATTCTGGTACCAGATTTTTGTCCACTAAAAACTGAAATTGCTCAATCTCCTATCCGATTTCCTCTTAATGAGTTGCCTTAACAATAGTTATAGGCAATAGTTTGTCTTTTTCCGAGTAAGGTGAATATACAGGAACATGGATTTCAATTCCTTATTGAATTAATGAATGGATGGGGAATCTGGGCTTCATGAATGGTTTCGATATAAATGTCAGGTCGCAATTGTAATTGACTATATTTATGAACATATATGCATCAACTACGTGTTATTAAACGATTAACGCTATCAACGGGAAGCGATAATTATACATAAGATATAATCCCTATTGACCCTATGCAAAAATGGCTGCCTTTAGATTATTCTTTTGTTCGTTTTCAAAATAGCCTCACTAACCTCGTTCGGGATAACAAATTCTTTACAATTTTTGTCTCAAAAACGAGGTTAGTGAGGCTCATTTAAATAAGAACAAAAGAATAATATAAAGGCAGCCATTTTTGCATACGGTCTATATTATAGGTAAATTAACTTATTTGAAGGGGTGGGTTTATTCTGATGTGAATAGTAATTTTTTTTCATTTTGTAATAAAGACAAAGACGTGGATTGCAGTTATCTGTGTGGCATTGCAAACTCTTCCAGGTGTGGGAGAGACTCGTGGGTTTATGCCGCCGCGCATTTCCCTTTCGTAAACGGTCGATGCCATTTTCGCGACACTTAGAAATTTTTTCTAACTAGTGTAAACGAATTTTTCTCTACTAAATTAAAGAAAAGGATAAGTTTGCAAGTAATCACCTAGTATCGAACCCGGGACCTCTGTTTCTTAACATCCCTCTGATACCACTACACTACCAGGTTGATCCGCCAAATATCCCCAAAATTTAATTATAAAACGTAACATTCTTAAACATTAATAATAGAGTTGCCCCAAACATCAAATAAGAGCTAACCGCAAGCATTTTACTCCATCAGTAAATTATACCAGTTTCTACCTTGTCCAGGCCTGAACTGGCATCGTTCATTCTGAAAGGCTTGGTTACCAATGATGGCATCGACCGTTAACAATGGCATCGACCGTTTACGAAAGGGAAATCAGCTATGCCGCCTCTCATATACGGTTGGGAGGACTGAGAGGATCGTACAGGGGGTATTCTCGTGATGCGTGATTAGCTGATTTCGTTATCCGTGAAACGTGAATTTAGGAAATTAGTCTTCGTGATTTGTGACTTGAGAGTTTTGCGTGAGCCACTGAAGAACCTGAATTGTTAATCGATATTGGTGACTTTACCACTCTATTCTACGTGATTTTGAGACGCGTGTCCTCCGAATGGTCAGAGTCGGCTATCGAGAGTGACTTGGGTAAGCGATTTGCAATATGAAGCGTTGCCCTGACTTGGCCATTCGCGATTTTGCTTTCTTCAAACACTGTTTCTAGAGAAAAGACCAGGTTATCAAAAAATATTATCTTACTTATTTCGTGATCCGTGATCTTGTATTTTTTTCCTCTTGGAACCGTGCCAGAGATCCCCCACCGCCTCCCCCTCCCACCCCACCTCTGTAGGACCCGATACTTACCACACTAATCCGTCACGGAAACGGAGCTTTTCGAAACTCGCGCGCTCTTCAAACGGAAGAATTTAAAAATGCCGACTTTGCATTTTAGAAGTGTGAACAGAAAGCAGTGGAAAACGAAGACGTCACAATAATCGTGGATTTCACTGCCCGAGTTTCCACAAATCAACTCTAATACAAAATGTCCGGTCAGTGCTGCGTTTTCAAATTTCCAGGCGTAGTATGGACGAAACATTTGATACGTTTTCAAGTGAAACTACCTTATTTAATTTCCCCAGCGTAGTGTAGATGCGGACTTGGATCACCGCCATCGTTTTTCATTTAAGTGTGGACGCGTCACGCAAAACATCGTATTCTAAGTGGATACAAAGAAGCATCACATGCTTGCAATTTGCGCTGAAGTTTCATTTCAAGGTACCAAAGTTGATATGCTTTTGACCAATAAATACGGGTGCAATTTTAAACCAGGCGTTTCTCAGTCCAAGGTGACAGAGAAGGTAGACTACGAGCATTCCCTCTTTCGCTTGGTCCGTCGTGCTTGACGGGAAAAGCTGGAAAGAACCGCGAGAAAAAAATGGACGCGCGAACTCCTGGGAGCGAGGAACACGCTCGATGTACCAAGCGAAAGAGAGACCACACTTAAGGTCATTCCACTGAAATAGAACCTACACTGAGATTTTTCTCAAACTTTGCCAATTGATTGTTTATATTATAGGAACTTAAATTTGGAAATAAAATGAGGGGTCCCCATGTTCGTTTAGGAGCAACAGCACCTCGTTTTATACCATATAAATCCTTATAAAAGCACCACGATTGCTTGCTAAATTCACGTTTCCGACGATTGTTTTTTTCTCAACACTGAGAATTGGCCCATATTTGTTTTAAATAGAGAAATTTACTACTCAATTCAAAACGACAGAAAAAAATGATAGTCACCGTAGTCGTTTTCGAGAAAATGACGATTTACCTCTTCGGCGAGGTCCAGTCGTAAAGAAAAAGCCGCCATTTTCTAATGCGCGCGCTAATCACGCGTAAAATTATGCGCAGTAGAGATGCGCAATGCAATTACTGGGGAATGACCTTAAGGTGCTCGTTTCTTTAAGGAAAATCCAAGATTGGATTCTAAATCCAAAAGAAAATTGAGAACGGATTTTGCGTTTCTTTTTCTGAACAGGTCAAATCCAGATCTTTCTTTGGACCTGGTGCGTTCAAAAGGAACCGAAGAATCTGCTTTGGAAGTGGATTCTGTAGGTCCCTTTGACGTACCATGATTCTTAAGAAAGTCTTAAATTCATCTGTTTTAATTATGTCCCATTATTACATGGCTCTGTCTCACAAGAGACTGGGAACTACCAATTCATGGACACCAACAGAAACATCTGTCATTGAGTTTTGCCACTGAAACGAAAAATTATTACCCTAGAGTTCTGAGACATTGAAAGTAATAATTCTTCTAATGCAAGAACTGTTCAGTTACCAAAACAGTAAGCGATAACTGCTCTTTTGACCTACGCGTGATCCTTCTCGGACCGCCATTTAATGTCACGCAACGCATAAGCTTGGAAATTCAAGTGTATTCTATAAGAAAACAAGACGATCTAAGATCGTAAGTCGGGCTACAGGAAGAAATGCTGCTACTAGTTTTGACCAGTTACTTGTTTGTCCAAGGTCCTCGTTTGTGGGCGTGGCATAATTTTTTATGTGGTGTAAATCAATCGACGCTTCTGCATTACTGCCTTCTTCAGGGTGTTAAGCGGCCCCGTGAAATAACGAGATCATCTTTCTGCAATCCGCAGCGTTGTGCTGTTTTGAGACTGTTTGTACGTTCCAAAATAAATATTTTTAATATTTACCCTAAAAGGAGAGGAGAGGCGGTCACTTATGAGAGGTTTTCGCAATCTGAGGTTAGACTGTATACAGAAATATGCAAGTTTAATCGTGCATGATAACAATTAGTGAACCACACTACTTATTGTTCTACTCAGCTGATTGTAAATACACCGCAGTTATAAGACAACGTTTAGAAATGCCACATTTCAGTATCGTAACCAAAATATTTACAACTCAACGGTTAACGCGTGGGAAGAGTGTCATCCGATTGTTTGACATTCTAGGAGGTATTCTTAGCAAGCTAGAGAACGCTAGAGAACTACGGCTTTCATAAACAAAACTTTGATTCCTTTACAATAAACAAGGTTAAAAGAAACGTATCAATGTCTGATATGAACGTCTGATAACGAATACTGAAAAATACAATGAAAAACTGCTGTTGACCTCCTTGGAGGTATTCATGCCGAGCCAGAGAAAGACGGCTTTCATGAACAAAATTTTGACTACTTAGGATTTCAGGTCTATCAAATAATAAACAGGGCTAAAGTATACGTATCAATGTCTGATATCAACGTCTGATAACGAATGCTGCAAAATACAATAAAGAAAAACTCCTGTTGACCACCTTGGGGGTATTCATGGAGAGCGAGAGAATGACGGCTTTCATAAACAAAATTTAGATAACTTCAGATTTCCGGTCTATCGAACAATAAACAGGGCTAAAATAAACTTGACAACGTCTGATATCAACGTCTGATAACGAATACTGAAAAAAAACAATAATGAAAAATTCATGTTGACCTCCCGCATAAAAGCGACAAAACTAAAGAAACAAAGAGAAAATAGCAGCGGATAATGTACTCAGTTTGAGCAAAAACATAGCGAATGTAAGCCTAGTAATCAAGATAGACGTTACATAACTAGACCTAAGCTTATGACAATTAAGTTTACGTTTATCCTCACTCTGATGAAAGCTACTTTTAGCTTCGCAGTCCAACATGACATCTTTGTGTCTACATTTTCTGTTCACTGAGAACTCATTTTATTTCTGGTATGATTCTGGTAAGCCCTTCGCTAAATCCGCTAAATCATTTGATTCGTTTGCTATTTTGAGGTTGGGGAACAACCCGTTTCGAAATATATGCTCCGCATTACACACGCCATCTTTTTGAGTGGATCTACCGCGAACGGTGTGTGGGTCTGTATGTTTGAGCGTAGAAGAGATTACACCATTTGTTAAGATATTCCGCGACGTATCCGCCATTGGCTTCGACATCTTGGGAAGAAGGTTGAGCCTTTATGACGGGTCTGCGGTATTCCCCATTGCACGTGACTGAGTTTTGTGGAGAAATGCAGGGTAAATTTAAAGTCGGCCTCGCCCGACTAATGAGGAAACCTATCGAGCTTAAACGTCGTAAAACGCCAAGTTTTGATAAGGTCTTATGTCTGATGAGACTAACACGCCAGTAGGATTGCTAATTTGTAAATTTGGAAAATGATGATGTCACATGAAAACAAAGAATTGAACACACGTAGAATTGCGTTAATTTTTCGCGTCATTTAACAAATTGACGTCAGTTTTTCATGCGTCTGTCCTGTTATTGATCATGAACTTCGTCATAACATTGTCAAAGCTGTGGATCGACAGACTATTTTGACAATGTTATGACGAAAGTCATTGTCAATAACAGGACAGACACGTTAATAACTGACATCAATTTGTTCTTTTACGATAACTGCGGAAATTCACGCGCGCTCATTGGTTAAAAGTTTTATTGTCAATATGACACTTTGTTATCTTAAAAATAAGGTATCGATGACAGCACTGGTTTGGTAAACGTTTGGCCAATCCCTTAACTTAAGGTGGCCGAACACAGTTTTCAAGTGCCTATGCCTAATTCACCATTACTTTTAAACTATGCTTTGGCGCCCGTTTTTTGCGAGAGTTAAGCGGTTAACCACAGAAGGGTTTATCCTCGCGTTTTGGCTAAGGTGTGTGCTGTTGCCATGACAACGGGGATGGTTAAAAACAAGACTTAAAACATGGTTTTTGATTATTTAAAAAAATCCAGTGGTCAGATTATTTTCATCATTTGCCCAGTACGAATTGACATTAAATCCCTTCTGTCAACACTGTTCTAATAAAATTTTGACATGACGATTTTCGTAATTCGCCGTAAATCGTTAAGAATTCCCTATGTCAAAATTCAGATTTTTTGTGATAGATCATTCACGTGGTTTCTGAACTATTTTTTTGCCAAATTTCTTGAAATTCTAACGACTGGATCGTTAGAAATCGGCAAGACAAAAGCAATCAGTCTCAATTGCTCGAGCAATTGCGCATGCACCAAATCTAACTGGGTTCCGGTAACAAAGAAAAGGTGAGGATTGCTGAGTTCTTTGCATCATTACCTTTTCTAACATATATTTGTAATAAAAGACTAAAGCCATTAATACACTGGGTTCAGTTATAGAGAAAAATAGTACAGATAGTGCGGCTGTTGAGTAAATAAAACGATCGCTCTATTGACGGCATGTTTGTTGTTTTGAAATCCTTGTGCGCGTGCTGAATTGCATCAGCAAAGTGCGCGCGAAAACTGTGATCGGTCGTGCCTCGTTCCCAAGCGTCTCTCTCTCGCTGCCAAACTGGTGGGCGCGCAAGGGAGGAAGGGAAGGGGAAAGGATGTTTCCCCTCTCTCCTCTCTCCTTCCCGTGATCCCTCGCGTGCTCGTCCCCAGTTTCTCGTGCTTCTAGCTCGCCTGCTTCACCTGCTTTGCGACTGAAATCGAAGCGCCTGACGAGGAGGAGGCAGGGTCTAATCAATATAATTGTTCGGAAAGTCCCGCCTCTGAGGTCGTCGGCAAGGTTAATTCAGAAATATTCGGATCTCTTAGGAAAAGTTTAGGAAACATTTTGATACGTTCGTAAAACCTTCGGACAATTATATTCGGAGAGTCATCAGAAATCTTCGAAGAATCGGTCCAAATCTTCGAAAACGTGTGAAAATGGCCACCATGGACAATCGTAACACAACACATGGCGTAGCCACCTATCAAAGGTTGTTGTTGTTGTTAAGTCGGACACGGTTTATTATTCATTATTCTTTTACGGAAACCAAATAATTCTTTATTCTGAACGTCCAAACCCTAAATATTCCTTATTCCTTTCGTTTTTTAAGCCGTTATTAATTATTCATTATTCCGCTTCCATCCCCGAGCAGACGACACCAGCATTACTATTTCTGGTTCCACTCTAGCTGACCTCTAACAAGCGACAAATTCAGAGCTAATTAATGGATCGTTATTGCTGGCTACAAGCCACAAAGATTCGGCTTAGTATTGCAAAAACTGAGTTTATGGTCATTGCCGGGCTCTCGCCAGAAACTTCTTGCCGAGAGCAATGATGAAAGAAAAATCAAATTAGAAAATCAGCTTATCAGAAGAGTTGATCACACTAAATCACGAGGTTTGATTAACGACAATCGGCTTTCCTGGTCTTATTTTGTGTTTCATTTTTTGAGAGGGACGGGGATGTTTGCGCATTTTTTTTTCAGCCAGAATTTGTTTGATTGTTTTTTTTCTCTTTTTCGTTTTTGGATACATTGCTCGAATTCCTTTTACAAATTGCAAGATATGTCCTTTGCTTATTCGCATCTTTTAAGGGGGAGGGGGAGGGAGAGAGGGACATTGCGTCTCAAGGCCTGAAGATCTCTGTCCATTCGTCCGACATGCTTAGCTATCGAGGACCATTTTAACACCCGTATATTAGGGATGAGTGGAATTTAATATGCCCAATATATAATGCATAGTACTTGTACGATTTTTTGTAAGGTTACGGTGGCAATAAGACTGAACGGCAACTGAATGCCCGCTTCGATCATTCAGTGTTAATCAGTGTAACTCAGTTAGACTCACCTGAAATGTATGACCTTCCTTCAAGTACGCGCGTGTTGTTTTATGTTTAACCGTTTTCAGACTGGGCGGATGGAAACACGGTCTGTTTAACTTTGGACAATTACCACTCTTCAATGGGCCATTGAAGATTGCAGCAGGACACGTCAAATGACTGTAGTGCGTCAGTTGACTGTAGAGGTCCGATAAATTAGATCCTATATACTTCTTTTTTCCCGTTGTGTCTTTGTCCGTTTAGATTTTAGTTTATAACTAAGGAGCACAATAATTTCTCCTAAGAATGGGCTTCAAGGACTTTAAGAAAGTTCTGCTTTCAACTTTGTTAATTCAAGCGAAAATGACTCAATTAAACTGCCAAAGGCGGCTTAAAATTAGAAACTATTCCCTCAGGGCTATTTACACGAAGAGCTATACGTGCACTTCAAATGCAAAACCTGAGTTGTTAAATTTATGAAGGAACTCGGCTCAAATTTTATATATTTGACCAGTCGCTTGCGTCAAGTGAGCCACCAGTAGCTATACAGTTGTCACGGTTCTCTTTGGCATGCGATACAAACTCTCAAATAAACACATTTTCTAATTTCTATCTAATGATGCTTTTAAACCAGAATCAGCGACATTTTTCCACTTCACATGACTTCAGTTTGCTGTCATCGGCGGAGTAAAACCTGTTTTCGCGGGGGTGGTAGTAGGAAATTCTGAACTACCACGTGACTTAAATAGACCAATCAAATTGACAGAAAAGAGGCGGTCGAACTAAGTCGTGTGTCGCATGTGGTGTGGAAATCCATACAGCAGTTTTATTACTTTTCTACAGAGTTTTTAGTGTATTTTGTAGTTATTTCAACTATATTTAAAGGAGGAGCGTATCTCTAATAATGGTGGACCAGCCTGGCGCTGGTGGCTCTCGCTCCTACAAAATCCGAGGGTATACGAGAGAGAGACAATCTGCGAAACCGTATGCCCGTCCACCTGGGCGAAAGAAGGTACGTGAGTTGAACTTCGTCCAATACTGAATTTCCCGTTTCCTTAAACTTGTGAAACGACTGTTTCCCTATAAACGAAGAAGCATTCTTTAACTTTGTACGTAAAAAGAACTGGTACTAATTTGCTGGGAGATAACTCATGCTCTTCGTGTGTTGCATTGCAGGGAGTTATTGAAACGGTTAAAGATTTCTTCTCACCGGCATGGCTGGTAGATCTTTTTAAAGGAACTCCGAGATCACAAACTGTCGAAATCGAGAACGTCGAGGAGGACAATGACAAAGATTTACAGAGAGTCGAACAAAGCTCCAGTGTAGATTCTAATGAGCGAGCATTTAGCCGACTCGACCAAAAGGTTTCGGCACCGACCAAGGTCGGAAACGGACAGTTGGGATCTTCGTTCGGGCCGGGATATTTTTCGTCAATTCTACGAGAACGTGAACTTTCTAGTGAAACACCTTCGACTTCAAGAACTTCACGAACGTTTGGCTTATCTAGCGAAGATGATCGTCTTGCAGAAGCTTCTACCAGTTCGGATAGATCTGAGGAATGCGACAGCGAAGTTCCAAAATCGAGGAACGAGGAAGATGTCGCGCAAATATTGGAAACCGTCGTGGTAAGTTCAATCAATTGCAACGTAATAAAATGCAATTAATTAGTGACTATGTTCTCAGTGGTCTTTGCAAAATTCCTTTGATTGGAAAAAGAGGCTACATTTTTAGCTTGTGCTCAGAATGCAGCCCTCAGATGCGTGCGAGTTGCATTGATCAAAGGCCAAGGCTAAATACTTTGGTGAAGATGTGTTATCAAATTATTTTATCACTCATGATAACAATTGCTCTCTTGAGTAATTTAGACTTCATAGAAACAGGCAAATTACTCCAGGTTACCATGTTTATTTGTTCATGGACATCAGAAAAACCTGTATCTGGTAGTTACATACCAATTAATTATTTCCACTTTGATTCACCATGTACATCTTGTTTATGTATTTACTTTCTTACTTGGTAAGCTTCCTTTGTATGGCACATTCTGTTAATTAAAAGGTACATGTACCTTGCGGAAGTGAAGGATAAGTGACGGTATGCATCTGATGTGAGAGTATGAATAATACCAATGATCCTCTATTGCAGATTGCCTTGTAAAACTGGCATTCCAAAAACATTTCCACTTTGTTACATTACTCAACTATAGTATAGTATGGGTTTACCATTTTTCCTGAAATCTGGTGAGCTGAGCTGATTTTTTTCCAGAATTTTTGTATTTCTCCACTTTATAGCCTTTAGAACAGGCATAATTTTATGCATACAGAGGTAAAAGTGAGGTGAGCGCGGGTCGTGGGCAAGGGGAGGAGGGCGAAAAAATTAACGACTGTACACATAACACTGTTTAAGCTGTTCTGGCATTCAACTATGAGAGGAAACCCTCTGTTTTTTTTTTTCCGAATGTGCCAACTGTTAAGGGAAAACAAAGGAAGTACATTGAATTATTGTTAAAAAGAAAGGATGTATTTGGATCACTTCCTACTGGCTTTAGAAAAAGCTTGATATACCAGCTTTATCCTTCCATCTTTGAAATGTTGAATGGCAAGGGGGCCCACATGCTTGTTGTTAGTGCTTTAAAAGCACCCAGACGGACTATACGAGGTTTATTTTCGACTGCAGCGCTATCTTTAACAAGCAATTTGAAGAACGAAACAATGTTGGAATATCAGCAGCAGAAGTTGGAATCAGTGAACAGGAAGACCTGAAGATTTTCCATAGAGAATATAGCATGATATTTGGAAGTGCTGAGATGTTGGAAAAAAGTGGTGGGAGAAATTCAAGAAAACCAAGTCGGTGGGAACTGTTGAACTTCTCGTTGCTGATGAAGCCCGCACATCTCATACTTGGCGAGAATTTATTCCCGATTGCTACCTATAGCCAGAGACATGGAAATTATTCAAGAGTAGTTTGAGAACATTGACATTTCACAAGATGAACTTTTTAGAATGTCTCTTGCTGATTAGCTGGAAGGTAGCATGGGACCACCCCCACATTACCGATGATACATTATTTAAAAATTACTTGGACAGTTCAAGTGGTTTCAGTGGTGAAGATGAACTTGCTGTAAGTGCTGATGAACTTGATGACTAGGTATTTTTGACTTCTTTAATTGTTAGATTTGTAGAACAACTGCATCTTTGGTATATGATTTTTAAGTAATTATCTCAATTTTGTTTAAGAAGGGTGTTTTTATTCCTCAGTATGAATTCATTATTTTCCAATATGTATTCCATGGATGGTGTTAAATTGCCTAGCATTGAAGCTACATTGTTTTGTATAATTTGCTTGACTTTTGATTTTCAAATTAACTTATGGCAAGTCCAGCTTCATTGTGGTATGGACTGATTTCTCACACATGTACACTCAGTTACATTGTATTCAAATGTAATGTAAAAATGTAATAAACAAGCAGTAAGCTTAGCTTGTTTACAGGCATGCTACTGAAACAAAGGAAACAAATATTTCAAATAAACATAACATAGTTAAAAATCCCAACTGACAGCAGGTAAACGAGTTGGCTGTAGAGTCCTTAATTGATGATGTCACAAAAATATATTTTTTGGAAATTATAGGATATGATGTCATTTTCTTATAGAGGATCCTAAAAGATGCCCCCATCCCAAAAATTAGCTCTGAATTGCAATTCTCAATGGAGATATAAGGGATCAAAGTTTGACACATCCCATACAAACCCTTCAAAACGGTTCGAATCCCGTTGAAGCCCTGAATTTTTTCAGGCTTCTTCTTTCCAATTGCTTAAATTGGAAAATTTACTGCGATGATCACTCTTCACTTTCATCTACAACCGCAGTACAATTATGAATTATTTCATATATACTCCACATCATCTCACTGCACGGGAAAATATGAACTCAATAAATTGACCTCGCTCCCAATGTGTGGCTTCATAGCTCAGTTGGTAGAGCATCGCACCAGTATCGCGGAGGTCACAGGTTCAAATCCCGTTGAAGCCCTGATTTTTTTCAGGCTTCTTCTTTCCAATTGCTGAAATTGGAAAATTTACTGCGATGATCACTCTTCACTTTCATCTACAACCGCAGTACAAATATGAATTATTTTATATATACTTCACATCATTACAAAATGTGTATGTGCTATTTTTAAAATACAATCAAACAATCTTTCCATCTTCTGAGAAAATTCTATTAACTAAGACAACAGAGCGTGTTGTAAAGGAGCCAGCTGTGGATTCTCAGTAACTTTAGCAGCCGCAGCACATCAAGTATGACCAGTTGAAACTCTGTGGCTCATCGCAGATTCTATTCTAAAGTTCTGACTGCCAGACACGAAGGTGGAGGATGAGTCACTGCAAGTATTATTGTCACTAAAAAATTTGCAAAACATATGGTTTGCTTCAAAGTCATACATGAACCATGAAAGTCTTTCAGCCATGTCCGTACAAATTTTCATTTTGATGAAGATGGAGATGTGCTGCTTCCAGAATCATCGCTTCCTCTCTTGAGAGTAGGAGTTTGATTTGACCCCTGTTATATTGTTCAGATGATTCAGCTTGTTTTGATGACAGAAATGCTCTGATATCCATAAGAAGAGCAATCATGTGTGGCAGTCGTAGATTTGCATTTCAGGATGGCGGACAAGCATTTTTTGATAGCATTGCGTCATGGGTATATGACTTGGGGTACGTTCGTTTGGGATCAATCCGGAATAAGAATAACTGGAATAATACGAGTAAGTGTTTGTTTGGGAGCTATTCTCATTCGGGAATACCTGGATTTCCATTCCGGCTATTCTGCTCCCAGAAGCAGAATAGCCGGAATATATTCCGGAATATATTCTTATTCCGGAATATCCCAAACGAACGCGCCCTTGGTTCCATGTTCCCTGATCAAGAAAAATCAATATGGCCGTGAATAAATGCGAACTTGTATACCAAATAAAGAATTACTTTTCAAATAAATAATTATTTTTCTTTCTTTAATTCAAGCCAGTTATTGAAATGAAAAAATGTTGATGTTTGAAGACTTAAGTTATTTCTGGAGGCAAAAATTAAGTAGCCAAGATGGCTAGCAAATGAGGAAAATCCACAAGCCAAAATTCAAAATCTAAGTTGGTATTTGGCTAGTAGACCACCGCCAAGTTTGAGCCCTGAGTTTACAAAGAAACAGTATTGTGGTGTATGTATATTTTGTCCTTTCTGAATTTTCTGAATACAAGAAGTGGTAAGTTGATACAATCCAGTGAAGTGCTTGTATGTACTAAATGTTTCTCTAGTGAAGTCAGTAGAGATATCGACCTCTTTCATGTTCGTCATACAATGAATTTGTTTGTCCCTGACTTCTTCTAAGAGGAGTATGATCATCTTCGTTGTTTCGATATCCTCCCTCCATTCTTTGATGTCTTCATCAAAACAAGCTCCCATTCGCCTTTGTGCTCTGATGGAAGTAAAGTGGCTACTGCATATTCCCACCGGTTTAGCCAAAAGATATCTTGCGTTTTGCAGCAGTTTTGCTGTTCAAGAATTAGAGAATTAAAAAGAAGAAATGTGGCTGACTATGTACAAGTGGAAATGCATGAGCGCGGCTCATGCTTTGTGCTCGCCTTGCTTCAACCTCTGTTCGCTTAAAATGCACAAAATGTTATGCCCGTTCTGCAGGCTACACGAGTG
>JAHPZR010027811.1:5000-138687 GCA_019787425.1 Platygyra sinensis
ACAATGGTCTGGAAATAATTTCCATCTCAACCAATTTAAGCCAGAGGTAAAAAGGAAGTTACCAGACCAAACTTGTTGACAAGATGAACAAACAAACCAAATTTGTTGACAAGATGTTTGCGCAATGCTTCTACGTGATGAACAAACACGACAGTATACCTTGACAGCTTCAAACTTGCATGTCTCAAGATGGAGTCGAACCTCTTTATGATTGCCTTCCATGTGACACCTAAAATTAAAAGATTATAAAACAACAATATTAAGTGTATCACCTTGGAATACATTTTGCTTGATGACTTGAACAGAAGCTGCAATATGCCAAAATAAGAGTACAATTTCAAATAAAACTAAAGTATAAACTGTAAAAATACACAATAACTTTCACCGATTTTTAATTTGAACACTAAAGTAAACTCTATGCTTGGACCCATATGAAAAATCACCTGTGTAATGCTGAGGATATTTTCCTATTGCAATCAATTTAGACTGCTGGCAACTCGCCTTTACTGTAAGGGTCAGACAAGTGTTAAGCCAACACAAAAGAGTGGTATGGACAAAACAGGTTGTGCCACACCCATGTCTCATGCCAAACCCATAATCTCGTCTGAAAGGCCTTGACTCATTTCAGGAGAAAAACATACTGCCAGCCATCTCTGAAATCAATTTGATCTGCATATTTGATGAATCACTTACCCGTACTTTTGGTGTGGACATCTCATGTGTTCACAAACTTGTAAATGATCTTCAAGATCCTGGTTGATATTCACAGAGTTATGCAGTAATCAGTATTTATACATGCACTGGTACACATACAGAGCACATGATCAGAATAAATATCAATGAATGAAATGGAAAAGGACAACAGCTACAGCCATTTCATCAGAAAAAGTAAAGATTGATCCAGCCATTACCAGTAGCAAAACAAGCTAACTATTGGATGGTTTTAATAAAAGATGTAAGACAATCAGCGTGATAAGGTTTTCAGCAACATAAAGTAGCACACAGATGCACACAGATGATTCTGACCTTAACACTTTTAAATAATAGCTAGTGTCTCTCAGTAACTATGTGTGCAGGGATTGGTCAATTTAACAGGCCATATACTACTGTACAGCCTGCTAAAACTTAAAGCTGTTTTGGTCACCAAAATGATTTAGTGCCAACTGTTCCTATTTTTGATGGCAAGTAAAAGTTTTGTTTTCTTTGAATTGTGCTTACAACATTAACAACTATTTCAACTTGACCTGCTTTGCTTTTGACATGTGTCAGAAATTTGAAATCATTCAGCACATAGTTAATAGAGGGGAATGGTTATGAAACTCGACAAAGTTCTTTGTTGTATGTTATTGTTCTGTTTTTTGGCCTTGACCCTGCACAAAACACAATAGTTGTTTACTCCGAACTAAGGAACTAACCAATAGAAACGTGTTGGTTACGTAATTCATGCATAGTGTATGAGCACAAAACAAAAGATTGTGCAGGGTCGTGGACCTTCCAACATAAATCTTGGCATCTTTGTTTGTTGCTTTGATGTTTGCCGGGCTTCCTAACCAGTCCCCTCTATTAACTATGTTCAGCATGAAGGGAAATTGTTCCCAAACCCATCAGACACACGGTAGAAATATCAAACATCTCAATTGTCTTATCAGTCCGTATTCTACATAAGTTATGAATCCTCATTTTTCCAATTCAATTTTATGGCCCAAGCACAAAGTGCAGGCCATAAATTGAAGGGAAAAACTTGTTCCATAACTTGAAGTACAGAGTCTCAACTTGGTTAGTAAGAGGTATGTACTACAGTAAAAACCCGCAAGTAAGAACCACTTTTTTAAGAAACTGTTAGGCTAAAATTTGCCTGTTATATCCCCTTTATAAAAGAACCACTTTAGCCTATAAAATTTGGAAACAGGTTCTTATTTTCTAAAATCAATTAAAATTGTTTAATACTTTTATAAACTGAATCCTCCTGGAGACACCTTGGAGCCTTCACAATTCATGTTATTAGTGTTTCAATATAGTTCTAATATAGTTTCAACATTGGTATGTAAATTTCATATAAGAGAAAGGCTGAATACCACTAAAAGCTCTATCAGAACAATGAATTTTTTTCTTCAGAAAAATGAGAACCGGTTAAGAACCTAAATAGCCTAAAATTCCGTTATATACCCTTTATGTAAGAACCTGTTTAGGCTAACCTGGAAAACTGTAGGTTCTTACTCGCGGGTTTTTACTGTATTTCTTATTAAGACAGTGCTCATGAGAACACACAGTACCTGTAGATAAATTACAGCTAAATTATCTGTCACATTGTTAGCTTAGCCAGTCAAAATATGTGCAATCCTACATGGAATTTAACTCATCTACAAAAAGTATTCGATAATAACTAGTCTAAATGCACTTAAAAGAACTTACCATTTTGAGCAAAGTAGGACATTGCAAACTGTTTGGACATTGAGTTGGAGCATACTGACAGATCCTCTCATGTTCACTACAAAAAAGACAAAAAGTAATAATAAATTTTTATTTTAAGAATAAAAATTTAATTATTAAACACTTGCACAAACATACACCTGTACATTAATTTACAGTATGAGTTACACACTGTAACATTAATAACATTAATGGCATATTCACGACTTACTGTCTGTTAGAAAGTTTGACTGTCACAGGGCACCCAGAAGGATTTACTTCATAATCAGTTGGTGATCCTGTCGACTTTAGCTTGCAGCCATATTTACAATGGATGTACAATTCTCCAATCTGCTCAGACACCTGAAAAAAAGGAAAATAATAGCATTACCAGCTTCTAGCCAATGCTTAGATAACTATCAGATTATTTGATAAAGAAAATAAAAATACAAGTTAGGATTACTCACAGCAAGGTTAACAACAACTATTGAAAGTTTGTTGTCATCAACTGGGCACTTTTCTGATGCTCTTGAAAGAACACAAGTTCGACAAAAGGTGTGCTAAGCAAAACAAAACAAAAAGGAAAATTAAAATTAAAACATTAGTGAAAACCAGCCTTTAATTAAAGAAAATAAACTTATATTCACTTACAGAGAGCCAAAAGAGAGTTCAATCCTTAACAAAAAGCCATTCTGACTTGCTCAGATGTTCATACTGACTTGTTCAACCATTACATGTCTGTGATAGGGGATAACATAGTTTCTGATTGAACAGAATTGATTAGACAAAAACAGTCTTACCCCACACGAAGTAATAACAGGATCTTTAAACACTCGTTGACACAATATGCAGAACAGCTTTGACGATGGCTCATCCACGAACAACACAACTGCCTGAAGAACAAAGAAACAAAAGTTTGATGAATATACTAGTCTAGGTCCATCCTTCCTCAGCATGGCTGAGTGGTTTAGGGCACTGGTGTTGTAATCCAGAGGTCCTGGGTTCAAGGCCTCCATCCTGTCACTAGTGGGATTTGTTTCTCGGTAGTCGCCAGTTCAAATCCTCGGAAATGCGTGTACCTTAGTGCCAACTGTTTTCCTACGATCTGGGAAAAGGGAATTCGAACTTCAAGTTTCGTTTTCCGTTTACCCATGTCATCGGAAAACGGAATTCGAGCTCCTGTTTTCGTTTTTTGGTTTTCCCACGACTTTGGACAACAAAATTCTCATAGTCATTTCCGATTTTCGTCTTTCGTTTTCGTAAGATATTGAAAAACGAAATTTGATCTTCGATTTTTGTTTTTCGTTTGTGCGTTTCTATCACTTCCGTATTTGATCTGAACCGGAAGAACGAAGGCACTTCCTGTCAGTAACAAAAAGCCTGAAAATCAGGAATGATGTTTTGGCGAGAAAAAGAAACAAGATGGCTGCCTTAGTAAACATCCTTGATGAAGTCTTTGTCCACAATTTTCTTATGGAGGAAAACAATAGCCTCCTCATAGTAATCAAGAACCGTTACCCGAATCTAAGGGGTTGTAGTCCGCGAAGTATAAAAAAGTTTTGCAGTTATCATGTCATGAAGAAGAGAATGCCAGTTGCGGATGGAACAGTCAATATCGCAGTACAAGGTGCGATATCGGAGGTAAGACTTTGTTGCAAGTCGCTCATTAAAAGGCCGGCTAAGTACTGAATTTTTTTTATAGTGGGACCAAGATAACCATATCATTGCTTGATTTGTGATGGTACACGCATAAAAATTTCATTTTCTTGCTGATATTGATATCATGGTAATGGACCAGTCAAATCGAAGCTTGAACATCCCCCGCCCCGGGCATACCCCGGGCATTTCATGCCTCTTCTTGCCCTGGAGGGAGGGCATTTGATTACCACTAATAGGCGGTGGGGAAATTGATCGCTAGCCTCGAATATTCATGTTTACGAGTCGCACTGACTCCACAGTCCACAAGCGTCGATAAATCATGGCGGAGACAGCGGAGACAAACTTTGCTGAATTTAAAGGAAAAGACTGCGTATTCATGGCGCATTAGTTGAAAACCAAAGGCCTTCACAAGCTATATTCCGTATTTGAAGGTGATTAAGAACGATTTATCTTTGAAGGCTTCGGTGGAAAAAGGGCGTTAGGTTTTTTACTCAAAAATGAAATTTATCAAAAACGCTCCAAATTTCGCATGCAGTTTTGTTTAGGTGCGTTAGACAATGTTCTGCATGTTTTTTTGCTGAAGTTTGTTTCGTTTTCGAGATATTACGTATGCAAAAAACTCTGTATTTGTTGTCACGTCAGCACGTGACCGCAAAGACAGTAATTTCACTTAAAATCCAGCAAAATATTGATCTTTTGCAACGTGTAACCTCAAAAAGTGTTGATGTCAGGTTAAAACCGTTAAAACTTTTATTTCACGTTAACGTGCGACCGCAAAGACGTTCGGTTCACTCAAATTACAGCCAGATGTTAATTTCCCGCAATGCGCAAGCTAGACAATATTGATATCAGGTCATTTACAGAGACTTAAAATTTTGATTTCACATTATCACGCCACCGCAAGGACTTAAACCCTTAGGGTTTTACTTAGGGTTAGGGTTACCGCTCGAAACTAGGGCTAGCGTTGAAGGGTTACGGAACAAGGTTAGGCTTAGAGTTAACGCTTAGGGCTACGGCTTGAAACTAGGGTTACCGCTTAAAACTAGGGTTACCGTTTGAAACTAGGGTTACGGAACAAGGTTAGGCTTAGAGTTAACGCTTAGGGCTACCGCTTGAAACTAGGGTTACCGCTTGAAATAGGGTTACCGCTTGAAACTAGGGTTAGCGTTGAAGGGTGAGGGTTATTGCCGAGGGTTAGCGCTAGCGCTTCATTGTTAGGGTTAGCGCTTCGGATAACGTTAGAGTTAAGGTCAGGACGCGTTAGGGTTAGTGCAGTGTTAGGCCAAGGAGAACAATCAAGATGTAACCTTAAAAAATGTTGATTTCAGGTTTTTAAAACCGTTAAAATTGTGATTTCACGTTATCACGCGACCGCAAAGACGTTAATTTCACTCAAATTACAGCCAGTTCACTTTACGCGATTTCGCGTTAAGGCATGACGGCAAGGATGTTGATTTCACTTCAAATCCAGCAAGCTGTTCATTTCACCCAGCACGTAAACTCGAAAACGTCGATTTCGGGCCTAAATAGGTTAAAATGTTGATTTCACTTTAAAGCGTCACAGCAACTATCTCTATTTCATTTTAACTGCCTGCAACGTATAAGCTTAAAAATGTAGGGCTGACAGATTAACAGATTAACCCTTCTGTGCAACGTACAGGTCTCTCTCCTTACATCTGCATGGCCCCTGATCCCAGAAGTTTAAAACACTACAAATCATGCCGATTTGAAGTAAAATCAACGCAACCTGGATCACAGATCTATGTTTTGAATCAATCGATCGCTTCTTGTTGGCCATTATTATGTTGGAATAAAAAAGGAAAAAAACACGCTCTGTAATTAGTTAAATATTATTGTGATTTACGGAGTCTTGTCTTGTCTCGTCTTGTCTTGTCTCGTCTTGTCTTGGCTTGTCTTGCCGAACGTGATCGAAATGCATGCCGGGAAGGTTCTGTTACACCTCGTGCGCGGGTAAACATGGAGGATGATGCAAGAAAAATTTTATAAGTCTAAAAGCAGTTCTCATTTTCCAAACTTTGAAGCTAGCAACGCTTGGCAAATGGGCCACAACTCACGACAGGGTTTTATTCTTGGGCAAGAACTGCTCTTGGACTTTGCTGCCTGGATCGACCTGACTTCGAACGCTGATAACTGACTTGCCGCTGATATCAGTTGCGTTGGAAGTTACAGAACACGTTTTGCTTCTTTAAAACATGCTGGTGACTTACGGGTTATCAAGGCTTTATGATGCCTATCAACCACCAGGCAGGCTACAAGGTACTTAAAAACAATGCTTAAGATATTAGTCGAAAGAGCTGTACTGCATCATGCATCACTTCTCTTTGCTTTGACGCTCGATCGAAATTCACGTGTTGTCTCACGTCACAATAAGCTGTATAAAAAAATCTCTCCAGATTCCCGCTCTATACGCATTTTTTTTAAAATAGATATCTTCATTTTTGAAAAAAGAAAAGGAACAGAGCGAAAAAAAAAATTGAGCGACCTCGTGTCGAACCGGTGTCACGGCAAAACAAATTCGAATCTCGCCCGTTCAGCGCCTCATCCGCTTGTGCTAACGAAGCAGTAGTATGAGCTTAAGGTATTATAGTGAGTTGATCGCTTAGCGAAACAAAAGGTTTCTTTTGTTTTCCATTCAACAAAAGGTCCCCAGAGGATGCCCTTGGAAAAATGTGTTTTTTTGCATACGTAATATCTCAAAAAGGAAGCAAACTTCAGGGAAAAAACATGCAGAACATTGTTTGACACACGGAAACAAAACTGCATGCGAAATTTGGAGCGTTTTCGACAAAGTTCACTTTTCAGTAAAAAACCTAACGCCCTTTTTCCACCGAAGCCTTCATTTATAATGTATACCGATATCAGCAAGGGAATGAAATTTTTATGTGTGTACCATCACAAATCACGCAATGAAATAGTTATCTAGGTCCCACTATGAAAAAAAATTCGACTTGCAACAAAGTCTTACCTCCGATATCGCACCTTGTACTGCGATATCGACTGTTCCATCCGCAACTGGCGTTCTCTTCTTGATGTCATGATAACTGCAAATCCTTCCTATACTTTGCAAACCGTACTGCAACCCAATAGATTTGGGTAACGGTTCTTGATTACTCAGTACGAGAAGGTCTTCGTAGCTATTGTTTTCCTCCATAAGAAAACGGCAGACAAAGGCTTCATCAAGGATATTTTCTAAGGCAGCCATCTTGTTTCTTTTTCTCACCAAAACATTATCCCTGATTTTCAGGCTTTTTGTCACTGACAGGAAGTGCCGCCATTCTTCCGGTTCAGATCAAATATGGAAGTGATAGAAACGCACAAACGAAAAACGAAAATCGAAGATCAAATTTCGTTTTTCAATATCCTACGAAAACGAAAGACGAAAATCGGAAATGACTATTAGAGTTTTGTTGTCGAAAGTCGTGGGAAAACCAAAAACGAAAACAGAAGCTCGAATTCCATTTTTCAATGTAGTAGGAAAACGAAAACGGAATCTCGAATTTTGTTTTCCGAAGACGTGGGTAAACGGAAAACGAAACTGGAAGTTCGAATTCCCTTTTCCCAGGTCGTAGGAAAACGGTTGGCACTAAGGTACACGCATTCTCGGACACTATAAATACGATTTACTTTTTACCTTTAAGATATTATTAAAAGTGGAACATTGGATAATGTTTTCAAGAATTTTCATTGCCCTATCCATCATGGTATATGGGGACTGAGAAACTTCACCATGCTTTACAAAAATGGTAAGCGTACATGTCATTTTTTAGACCTTTTTCATTTTTACTTCATTTAGTTTCTATATTCTGGAGGTGTTCTTACTAAAACAATTATTCCACTCTCACTTGTTGAACATGAGATGATAATACTACTGAAACAGGTAGACCACGAATTCAAAGACAAGAGTGACAGTTGATTGTGGCACCAAACATTAACGATTTCGGTCAGGTGGCTCGCACTTCGGAGTTTCGGAGTCAACCATTTTCGTGGAAGCCCCAAATACTTCAACTGAAAGTTTTCTTTCACATTCCGCAATGATGGAGTCTAAAATGCTTCCTCTTAAGCTTTCATGAATGGATTTCCCACGAATTAGAGTTCGCCTTTTGCAGTTTACAGAATACATCATTGTTAAATCACGCACTGGAATGTGACCACATGCGTTCACCTTTTTCTCGTGAGAAACAAAGCCACGTGACCAAAATCGTAGACGTTTGCTGCCAAAGTCAACCGCCACGCTTGTCTTTGAATTCGCGGTCTACCTGTTTCGGTAGTAGGCAACTTGGCACTGTGTACTTCGTTGCCCCTCTATCACTGGAGACCATCTTGTATCAAATGCATGTTTGTGGAATAATTTTTAAGGTTTACTTCAAACCTTTGCAGGTGCCCTCCAGAAAAAAATTCAAAAATCTTCCTATGCGTGCTGTTTTTAATGAAACCTCCACAAACTATATATATATCAATAGAAAGGTTATAAAATGTAGAATGCGATAAAATTATAATTTGTTTTGACTTTTGCTTTACAAACCTCTTCATCTTCCTCTGTACAACTTGAAATAGAGTGATGAGAGCGAGCGGAGATTGTCGACGACGTTCTGTGATGGCGTTTAAAGCACACTGCATCAAAACTTCCCTAAAAACAAACAAAAGCTGCAATGCTTAGCTCTTCATGTACATGCTTTATTTATTCCAGAAGGAAACTACAAACATGTACACTTAAAAATTAAAAGAGGTTATTAATACCTATGTGAAAACTCCCTTAAAAAGCTAATATAAATCAAAATTAACATTTAGATCCTTCATTACCCTATGCAATTGAATAATTAAGAGCAACTTGAGCTTAGATTTAAACTGCTGAAGATTAACAACTTCTACTGTACGTCTCTTAGTAATTTATCCATAATTTAACAATGCTAACAAAAATTAATGGATATATGTTTATAACAAATAAGTCTTCAGTAAATTAATATTTATTTAGTATTTAATTTTAGTTTTGGGTAACCATTACTGCATGTAACTGTTTTTGTGAGGGTAGCATGGTACATGTTAATTGTTACATACAGTGAGACTCAGACAATCAAATCAAAAACTTGCATTGTTTCAGATTCAAATTGCTCTACTGCCAAGTGCTTTCAGTAAATTAAGCAGTCTAAACAGTTTTAAGGATTGTACAAAATCAGAACCAGCCTTGGTTTGTATATAATCAATAGAATTTTTAAGATTCAAAAATGTATTTACCTGATCTGAGCCAACTGCAACATTAATGTCACATTCTCTCCCTAAGCTTGTGCTATTACTTGAGGAGACACATGTCATACTAGCAGAATTTCTCTTAAGGCAAGCATCGCGTTCACTATCAACTGAAATGAAAATGAGAAATAATATTAAAAGCAATGCCTTTTCATTAGGATTAAAGTCTATGCAAAAGTGGCAAAATGCAGCTGTTAAAGTTCTGTAAAGAAATGTTTTCAAAGACTGGGTCATAAATCAAAACAAAAAGTACAAAGTACCTTTTCCACATTGAAATAATCTACTTCAAGGAAGTTACAATTCTAACAAAAGTAAGGTTACCACCTTGCTTTAAGAGATCTCGATCAATCACATGTGAAACAAAATTGTTCTCAAACAAGTGCAGAATGTTAGCCTTTAGATCTACAAGCCTCTGATTAATCACTGATACTGGATACTGAGAAAAAAAGAGTACTTGCAGGAATTCAACTTGCAATCTTCCATGCACTCAAGGTACAAATGTCCCACCATTTAAATGAAATAGGCCATACAATTAGGCTAATTCAATTACATTAAAGCTAAGAATTATGATTTAAAGAAAGAAACAATGGTGGACTGTTTGATTCTCGTTTCTGACATCAGAGCTGTGCGGATGACATACAGTTAAAACCTGCATATAAAAGGACCTAGAATTTTTGAGGTCAGGGTGAAAAGGTTCTTATATTTAAGGGTAGTTTAGCACATTTCTATATTTTAAATTATAACATATTTAGATTTTAATTCATCTATACTGCACTGTAGCTTTACAGAAACCATATTTCTGGTGAAATTCTCAAAAAATGTAAACCAAAAAAACATACAGTATATACACAATAAATTTTTGTCGGACATTTCTCACACAATTAAAATAAAATCGAGAATTTAGACCACAAAATTGGGAAGTGATTATTTTTGTATATAAGAACCTATGTTAGTTTCCTGGACTGAACAAGTTCATGTATTTCTGGATATTTAAAAGGTAAATGTTTCAGCCTGTAGGTTCTTGAATCACAAGGTTTTAACTGTATCGACTGATCAACTAATGACCTGTGTCAATGATACATATATCTGATGCCACTCTTGGAACCTAACACTGATAAGTTTATTGTGGATTTCTGTCTACAGGTGCAAAGGTGTTGTGATCAGCCGGGTAATTCTTGGACAAGATAATCTACAGTCTCTGTCCAACCTGGCATTTAATAAATTCAAGAGAAAACCTCCACCACTTCATGCATGGAGTCAGTGTCTGGAGTGACAAGCCACAGACTTCCAATATATATGATATCTATTTTTAAAAGCCTTTACTTTTCCCATTTAAAAATTCCTTAGCTCAGACAATTTTACATATTAAACTTTTTCCATGTTACAGTCAACGCCTTGTAAAAATTCTCAATGGTTATTTACTGGGAAATAATTTCTGTTTTGCTGTATAACTTTACATTAAATTGCAGAGGTGGAATAATTAAGACGGCCAAATTGTGATTGAGGAGATTCATATCCTTTGTCAGAAATTAGCCGATAAACGTCAGGTACTTTATGTACCCACCGATACATCACTTTGGCTACTGTTATTCTACCTATGCACTGAGTCTTACTGAACGTAAAATGACAAAGTGAAATTAAAAGTTTATTTTTGGTATTTTTCTAATATTACCTCGCGTTATTGTCGTCACAGGAGAAAAAGCAGATGTTCCAAATGTGGTTTCCATGCGCGCCTAAAAAAAGATATTTACATTTTAATTGTACTATTATGAACAACATAATTAGTTGTGTGAGACACAGAAATAAATAATTTGTTACCTGATCCACAAGCTTTCTCCACATGCACTAGAAGTTTTGCAAAATTGTGGGCTTGGAAATTTATTAAAACTCTGAAGTATAAATTGTTTCACATGGTACCAGAAAGCAAGTTAAAGACCCCCTTCTTTTAAAATGGCAGTAAGTGCAATTGTTTTTAAAGAGGATGTTTTGTCTTCAAAACAATGTATGATTTTCTGATATGCTGATAGTCACAGTTCATCTACTGATCATACATACATACATACATACATTTTTGTTTTCAAATTAAAAAATTACAAATTGAACATGCCCGCGGATAGCATATGCTAGTCTAGGCGGGTCATGTTAACAAAAATTATTAATAAACAACTAGGTATAACTAAATACAAGAGGATTAAGGAGACTAAAATTGACAACAATAACTAAGGACCAATAATAAACTAACGGAATTACAAATGGTAATTAACAACAGTTACGACGAGAGACTAGAGATACACGAAAATGATATTGTTGAATATTAAAGATACATACTAAGAGGAGAATAAATTCAGCTTTACTTTTTGAATAATAACTGGTAGATCAATGTAACAGTCTTCTGAAGCTAGAATTTCAAAAAGTATTTGTTTTATTTTCCTCTTAAAAACAGTTTTTGGAAGTTTTCTTAAAGACATGGGCATTTCATTCCAGATTTTTGTTCCGATTCTAGAGAATGAGTTCACTTGAATTGAAAGTCTAGAACTTTGTGTGTAAAAGTTATTTGAAACAGATGATCGAGTATTATAAGAATGAAAATCGGAAATGTCTTGGAAGAGATCTTGAATGTTTCCAGGAGCATTTCTGTGTCTTATTTCAAACATAAGGTTAGCTAAAAGCTCATAATACAAAAAATTTAACGGAAAAACACCGGCATCAATAAAAAAAGGAATCGTATGCTGATTTCGCTCAGAAAAATAGATAAAGCGAAGAGCTCGCTTTTGGAGTTTGAGAAGCTTTTCAAGGTGAGATTTATATGCTTGGCCCCAGGCCGTCAAACCATAAGTTAAATAAGGAGTAACTAGGGATCTATAGATAGTTAAGAGAGGATCAAAGTAAATAAAAAGGAAAAAATCCATGATGACTAATTTATCAAACTTTCAAGTGCAGTAACTTCATGTTTACCTTTAACAGGGTTAAATATTTTTTTTTAACTGGTTGAAAACAATTACACGATTCAAATTCAAAACGTTAATGTCACACTTAGGTAACTTTAACATTGAGACTTGAGTTGAATACAGTGCACACAGGAAACTACGGAAAATAAAAGATTCCCAAAATAAAGAAAAGGTTAACTTGGAAAATATGCAGATAGCCGAAGAAATAGCCCAACGGCGCCCCTATTATAATATCTGTTGCAATTAAACGCTGTGTGGGTTTCAGAGCTGCTAATTTACTGAAATAAATGTATTGAGTGATAACGAAAATTACGAAGCCTTGTCTCTTCACTTTGAACTTCTTCGCTATATCGTAGTTTTGTGGGACTCGAATTTACACCATGTACATGTGGTTTTTTTTTTATAGCTCTATTCAATGAATGAAGTAGAGAAAATGAAACTTGTACCCAAATAAAAAATATCATTAATTATGCAGACAATGTATGCCAGCATGCTGAATTATTCTGAGATCGGTGATCTTGAAAAATTTCGACGCTTATTTTCGATTGCGTTAAAATAGAGAAGAATCGTGGATGGGGTAAAATTAAGGTGGCATAAAAACTCATTCAGAGTTGAAAACGTAATTCCAAATACCACAGTACACGCTAAATCAACAAGATTGAATAAACCTTATTTTAAGCTGATATAAATTAAGGTTTTCAACCGATCGGAAGCCATCTGGCTTCTCTAACGCAATGAGCACCTAAGATGTCACTCGGTGAACTGCATTTCAGAACGCTTTAAGCAGTTGTTTAGAGATTTTTAAAGTAATCATCTTAAAGAAAAATCTCTTTTCTCAGTTAAGCTAGTAGTTACCTTAGTGTTGATTGATTCGTAAGATCGTGATCTTACACTGTCTGCTTGCATATTCCCAATAATCCCGGACATTTTTCGAAATACACAAACCGAACGTCGTAGAACTCACGCGAATGATAAAAAACCTCACGGCTACGTTGGTAGGGAATAATGGGGTTAATCCATCTTGTTGACCTTAGTAACAGTTCTCGAAAGATTTCGAGAGACTTATTGGGGGTAAAAACCGCGTAAAACCACGACAATCCTTACTGTGAGAAGCTCAGACCCGTGCTAAAAATATGAACGTTTACGCAGTTGTGACATTTCCTGGGTCCCAGATCCTTTCGTGATAGTGCGCACGCACATTTCAAAAAGGATTTTTGGCGCCAAAAGGGCGCGCGCTCCATACCTGAATCAGCCGTGAAACAGCCGTCCCCTTTACAGCGGTTATCAGTCACACGCGCCCTCCAACGATTTTTTTCCATTTCGAAAACTACGTTTTGGTGGACGTCAATCAAATGTATCCATGACAATAACGGCGTCAAATTCTCAGAGTATCCGAGTTGCTCTTTCATATCTTTACTTGACTCGTCGATAAACAGAAACTGAGAAGTAAGACTTATAAAATCGTTTGAAGCGCCTTTTCGTTCGTCTCGCTCACGGGCAATGCTTTGAAGCTACAAATTTACAAACATTGTACAACCACAACAACATGAGAATGAACTAAATATAAATATAAACTTTATTACAGAATGAACTACAAAAGTCTAACTGCTAATCTCTTGCGGCTTTCGTTACCTTTTTATTACTGACATTCCCACGTGCCGTGTGGTTCTCTTGACGGTTTGCTTTGCATATAATTTGCCTGTCTGGTACTAGTATTCCAACCACGCTTGAAACTCGTCAAGACTGATCTCTGCATGCCTTGATTAGCAGTATTTTAGCAAGGCGAATGACAAAAATTTCTGCGGTGAAAATAATCTGCATCCATAACAAGCTGATAAATAGTCAATCTCCACATAAAGCGACTCATTTCTGAGGCCAACTTTTTCAGCTACCTTGTATCTTTCCTTTCTTCAGCTTTCTTCGACTTTCTCTTTGGCGGATCGCTCACGGCTCTAAATATTATGTTTCGTACGCCGCCTTCTTCACAAACGTTTCGCTCGCAAAAAGTGTTTATGCTATGCAATTCAAAGACAAACCATGTTTCCTCTACATAAGAGCCCTCCATCTCAGCGAAATTGCAAATTACTTTGTCAAAATAACTGAGCGATTATTCCTGATCCAACGACGATCGAACATGGCCGTGAAACTGACACGACGAAATGAACACGAATATTGTCATGGATACATTTGATTGACGTCCACCAAACTTAGTTTTTGAAATGGCAAAAAATCGTTGAAGGGCGCGTGTGACTGATAACCGCTGTAATTACTGTTCAAAGTAATAGAAGGCAATAATACGAAATCACGTTCCACGACGAATTAATATAGGCGTACGGGTAGCTTCGGACTTGGGAGGGGGGGTGGGGGGGAGGGGGGCGGTGACCTTGTTGCCCGAAAAAATTACGCAATGCCCGAAAGCGTAAGTGTAGTTCAAACGCACTCCGATCGAATCACAGTAAAAACAAAAACGTTCACAATTCTCATGTCTAATGAAACTGTTATCATTCCGAACAAGTGCAATTCCGATTTTTGGAACCTCCAAGGGAAACGAAAATTGCTTTTAAAATTAGGATAGAAGGAGAAACGACTTTTCGGTTCAAGTTATCGGGAGGATCGAAAAAAAAAAGGGTTCGGGATATCGGGATTCCACTGTAGTTATTTTGAAACATGCATACTCCTAACCTATGACTTCAATCGACAACCTGGTAAAATCGGAAACTTATAAAAGAAACAGTTCATTGCTCCTTGTACGAGAAGTTAGGAAAATCTTAAACCGGCACTTTGCGGAGCCATTCAAAACAGCTCTTTTCAGAGCAACCACAAAAACAAAAGTCTTGTCAGGAGCCCATCTTGGTCGTCCTTTTCTTTCATCCATTTGTCATCGCTTCCTTGATGGAAATGACATCCATTTCGGGAATTTCCACGATACAAATTTAATTGACATACTGCTTTTCCAAAACAGAATACCTGCAATTGTGGATCCTCAGATCATTTGACCTTAAACTCCGTTTTGACAGACAAACGCCAGTGACAAACGCCAGTGACAAACGCCAGTGCCTTTTGGGAAAGCTTAAACTCTATGGGGTCAGTTCTCAATCTCTTAACTGGTTCCAGTCCTATCTATCTGATCGAAAGCAACAAACGTTTATTGATGGAGCTCAATCTGATTTCTGTAATATAACATGTGGTATTCCACAGGGGTCTATTTTAGGCCCTCTCTTATTCACTATTTATATTAATGATCTCCCTTCATGTAATTTGTTTTCAAAACCCAGAATGTATGCAGATGATACTACCCTTACCACGTCTGCAGAAGACCCATGTGTCCTTGAACATAAAATGAATTATGATATGAATTTAATCCAGTCATGGCTGTCAGCAAACAAATTAACTTTAAATGTTAAGAAGACTAAATACATGCTTATAGGGAGCCAATTTAAGTTATCCCAAATAAATAGTGACTTCACAGTCAAAGTCAATAATACACCCATAGAAAGAGTAATTAAACATAAATCCCTTGGAGTTCAAATTGATGAATCTTTGAACTGGCGCCCACACATTGATACCATTTCAAAGAAAATATCCGCTGGTATTGCTATTTTAAGGCGGGTAAGTCATTTTATACCATTTGATATTAGAGTGAATATGTACAATGCACTGGTAATGCCATATTTTAATTACTGTAGTGCCGTATGGGGTAACATCAATAAGGGACTAGCAGACAAACTTCAAAAGCTGCAGAATAGGGCTGCTAGAATTCTCACCTATTCTAACTATGATGTTCGCTCAAGTGTTTTGTTGGATGAGCTTGGCTGGGAAAGGCTAGAATATGTAAGACTTAAACAGTTGGCTGTGACAATGTATAAAATCCATAATAATCTTTCCCCAGCGTATCTGAGGCGGATCTTTACCAACACCTCAAATGTACATTCACACAATCTCAGAAATTCTGAGATGAATTATTATGTCCCCAGACCCAGAACTGAGTCTGCAAAAGGGAGCCTACACTACAGAGGATCTGTTCTGTGGAACAAGATTCCCTCAGAGATTAGAAAACTGTCTAGTTTAAATGTTTTTAAAACTTCATTTGATGGGAAAGATTTTTTCTAATACACCTTGACTCATTTTAAGTCTTATCATTCATAATGTAAGTTTTTGTATTTTTAACATTATAGTTCCTTAGAGTATTTTAGTATAGTTTTAAACACGATTCGTAGGAAGACCATGTAAAGTGATATGATCTCGTGGATAAATAAAGATTGATGATGATGATGATGATGAAAGTAGTAGCCTTCAAGCCTGGTCTTGACTACCTCAGTGTGAAAATTTCTGAGACTGGGGGGGGGGAGCTGCAGCCCACCCCGCGACCCCACCCCCCAGAAATCTTTCTTATTTCAGGGAGAATTATTTTGGAAGCTTCTAATGAAATCGCAATTCACAAGAAAAAAACAAGTCATTTCACGTTGCACGGGAAAAACTTAGGTCATTCAAGAATCACGAAACTACTCTTAAGCACCCTCATCTTAGCCATTAACCTTCCTACATCGTTTAAAGTGTGAAGGGATTGTAAATGGCCTGTAGAAAATTCGCCTCTATTTTTCTCTGACTTTGATTCTGATCGTCTGTTATTTATTTACCAGAGGCGACACATGTTCAACTCAGTTGTTCATGTTCAACTCAATTGTTATTCTCCGAGCAGAAAAACAAGGCCAGCAGTGTACAGCGGGACAGGCTATACTCAGTTGAAAGTTCGCCCCGTATTTACATGTAAAATAAAATAGGTCCCGTCTACTCTAGATCTACGCCGGAGGAATTTGAAAACAAAAGTTTCACTCTGAAAACGTATCAACTATTTTCCGTCTACAATACTCCGGGGAAATTCCAAAACGCAACAATAGTCACCGGTCAATTTGAATCTGTGAGTACAACTCGGGTAGTGAAATATCATGATTATCGTAACCTCATCATTTTCGAAAAGTTTCGTTTTCGAAATGTTTTCTGTCCACACTTCAACGCAAAGCCGGCGTTTTCAAGTTCCTCCAGTTTGAAGAGCGTTTTCGGAAGGCTCTGTTTTCGTGATGGATTAGTGTGGACGAGATCTAAGCTGCGTCTTTAAATTTTTCTGACTTAGTGTGGGCCGGGCGTAAGAATATTTTGCCCGTAACTATTTATTTTATTTATATTTAAGACCGTGAATGTTAAGTGTTATTATGATGCAAACTTTACATTGCCTTGTGCATTTTATAAAGGCAAAAAAAGATATGGTTCTGTCCTCGTGTACCGGTTCACAAGAGCCACTACAAAGGACCAAACAATACACAACAGCTAACCAATGACTCCTAAACAAAGAAAGATCAATGGTTATTTCCTTGTGAACCCGTACACCAGGACAGAACCGAAGATTAAACCGCCTTACTTGTAAACCTGCGACGCTTCATTTCTTTGCCCGATTTATTTCCTCTCGCCCCAACTAACCGCCCCTGGGTCTCCGAGGATGAAGATATCACAGTTGTATAAGAAGTCTTCACGACAAAAAACAACGGATGAAAACATTTTTACCAAATTTTATTTGCTTTAGATACTAGCCTGGAAGAAAGTGAATTTACAATGAAATAAGAATGCATCATTATATACAATAAGATTCTAAAGATTTTTTTATATACAAACTATACTAGAATCTAAAGCTGTTTTTCTTCTTGTCTTGCTGCTTCGATTTTTGTTCGTACTCCACTGCAGTTCATTGTGAGTTCAGCGTGATCCATCTTCAACCGCTCTATTTTCGCGCGAAGTTCGTCGCTCTAAGAAGAAAAAAAAATTAACTTCGGAGATTAATTTTTCCCTTGTTACTCTCAAATCCATTAACTATTCATCAAGTGAAAACAAAGAAAATCACAACCAGGGCTCCTTGTCAAAAACGTGAAGGAGGATTGGATACCCGGTCTTAATTAGTATAGATTTTGACGATTTTACTTCTCCGTTTACTCCTTAGTTTTTGTTTTGATTGAGAAGATATATCAAACACTCGAGACAGTGTTTCATCGGCTATCCAAACACCTCGAATTTCGTCAAAAATACTCCACTGCGCGTCGTATTTTCAACTCTCTTCTCAGTGTTTGGATATCCCGATGAAACACTGTCTCTCGTGTTTGAAACCCAGCAAAAATTACGGTAAATTTTAGAGAAAAATGAAAAGTTCTATGCCTAATACGTTGAGAGTGGTTGTCTTTATGTGTACTTCATTAGTTGCAAGGAAAAAATACCAAGCAGAAGGCTTTTTGGTTAAATTTCAAGAACTTAGATTCGCTGTGTGGCGAGGAATTGCACTTTCAATTTTTCATGCAAATGTCTCTTAATTTGCCCGCGAATTGCGAATCGGTTTACGAGGCTGTTTCTCACAAACGCGATCAGATGTTCAAATGAAGAGGAAATTGCTTAAACCTTTCCCTCAGAGACCTCCTCAGGGAGCACTGTGCGAGACTGGACCCTGCACATTCCATTCTGATGACGAAGCTCTACGCAGATCCGCACAGTGCCTCTGATTGGCTGTTGATCGATTTTGAATGTTCGCAAGCAAATAATCAGAACCAATCAGAACCAGCTTCGTTATCAGTATGGAATGTTTTGGAAGAGCTATGATTACCTGCTCCTTTCGTTGCTCATAGTCTCTTAGTAACGGCTCGTTTCCAAGAAGACCACACTTTTGCCTGAGTTTGACATTTTCTATTCTCAGCGCGTCCCTAACTTGCTTCGTCCTTGTTAAGATGTCTCGTTTCTACAAAAGGAAAAGGAGAAAGAAATAAGAAAAAATATCTTTAACTGATGAGTGATACGTTTCAAGTATGACTTGTGAATATGTTTCACTGATTTTTTTCTTTATAAGTTTTTAACTCGGATTTTATTAGAAAAATGAAGTTACGCCACTAGCTGCTAAGCCTATCTGAATAGCGGTCTACTTGCTACCCTCACAACTAATTTCAAAGGCACGCAGGTGATATAACTAAACCAATAATTATTGAGACCCGGACAGCAAAACGGTGTTTAAGCAAAATACTGACGAACACATCCCATCTTAAACAGCAAGACCAGCGATTACAAATACTTCTATCAAATGAAAGAAGAGTATTTTATCACGCAGTCTTTATCTTACGCAGAGCCCCTTTTGAAGTCAGCCTATGGCTGATGGGGTTACCCTCGGCAAACGAAGAGGACTTGACTTTACCAACCTGTGCGGCATGGGCTTCCACGGTTCTTAGGCTGCTTCGTTGCTCGGTGTTCTCAGCCTGTACAAATTGTAACTTCTCTTTCAGATGAGTTAGAACTTGTACCGTAGTCGTGATCTTCTTACGAAGTTTTAACAGCTCCTAAAACACAACAAAACTGGTTGAATGAACCTTTTCTCTTTTAGAAATCCCACTTATGTCCAGGATTGAACGAAAGTATCGATTAATTAGTACTTCATATTTAGCAGGGTTATTTGATATTTTCATATTACTTCATATTTAACAGAATTGTGTGTGTTTTGGTGACTTTTTAACCATGAGGACACTCTGTGATGCTTATCATAAGGAATTTGAATTTCATTAGCGTTCAATCCTGGGCATATCTGAGAAATCCTGTGCCAATCAATTTAAGTCAAGAAATAGTATTGAGCAGCATTTCCACGTGGTATTGTTCTTACCATGTACAAAGTGCACGATTCTAAATCTCAGGTTTGTAGATGAAACCCTAGTGTGTTACCATTCAAATGAAAGCTACTTAATAGCACTTCCATTTGGTACTGTTAATTATGCTGTCCAAGGTAGTTCTACTTTCAGTCTGTGGAGGAAACTCTAATGTATAACTTATCAAATGAAAGCTACTGCTTTAAAGAGGTAGGGGAGATGGGGTCAGTTAAAAGAGCAAAGACCATTCTGCTAGAGCACAGAGGCGCAAAAGTACAGAGCGTTGCTATAAGGGCCAGTGAAATGAAAGAATGGTAAGAAAAATTGCGCAACACACTTTTAACAATCAGCGCAAACATGCCGTTTTCTGGATCAATCAGGGGTAAATCCAAAAACGGCGACTCGTTTCCCTGCGCTTGACCAGCTACGTTTTCAGGCGCCATACTAACCTCATTTCTCTCTTCAATCTTCTCGTTGTAAGTCTGGTTTTCAATCTTGAGCTGTTCAAAGTCTATAAGGTGAAGTCCCTCAGCTAGCTCCTCCTAAAAAACACAATAAAAGGAATACCAATTAACAACAGTTACCACAAATTAAAACCATACGATTTTTATTGCAATTCTGTTTAAATTTTACTGAAAGGAAACACTACAGGCAACGCATAATAAATTCGTTGCAGTATAGCCATAATCGTTGTAGCCTTCGTAGCAAGCCTTCCCGTACTAGCGAAAAGTTTCTTGCCTGCAGGTCGCGCGAAAATTCGGCGCCGGAGAGCATATCGACGGAGAGGGGTTGGTAGACCTCGCGCGTCCGCGGGAAAGGCGTTAGCACTTACGTTACAATCGTTGCGAAAGTAGGACGTAACTCTGCTACGTGTAATGCTTAAAAGAAAACGTCGCGAGACGTACATGCGTGTCAGGGTTTGCTGATGTGCTACTCGAGCCAATTTTGCAAGAAACATATGTACGTACGTGTATGTCGGCTAATAGGGTGACAGCGACTAAATCGTAACAGGGTTGAATGGTGTAAAAGGTATGGTAAGGTTCATTTTGGCGCGCTTATATTTTTTTCAGTGAATCGGTTCAGTCATTTCTAAGTACATTTATTACAACGCCTTCCTGTTAGTTGATATCAACGTTTCATTAAAGTTAGTTTTCTTAACACCTTGGTTTAACAAGCCATTTTTGCTTCAGGTATTTCCATCTCGTTTGGTTTTCATTTAGAAAACCTGGTAGGATGTAAAAGAGAAAAGAGATACCTGAATTTTTAAAGCGGGACATTTAAAAAAGATTCTTTATACAATTAAAGATTCAAATAAACAGTCACCTTAGCTTTCAGCTGCATCTCTCTTTTTTTCAGTCGGTTTTTCAGTTTAATATTCTCCAACCTAACCTTAAAATATAACATTGCCACACAAATTAGAGATCGGACTGTGTGTGTTAACATTGACTAAAGGTACATCACACACATCAACATATTTCACAAGCTGTCATCAACAAGTCAAACCTTTTTGCTATCAAGATAAGAAAAGCAATTTTTATCCGGGACACTTGAACGAAGTGTAATCAAGAAAAGACAACCATTTTACGATTGTGTTGCAAGTTCATTTAAGTTAATTAATAGTATAAAGAGGAATATTGAGCATACTTATTATACTTAAGAGAATATGTGATTACCTGCATAACTTCCTGTTCTTTCTTGAGCTCTAGCATCTGGTATTGTTCAAGATCCTATCAAAGCGATAAAATGGTTACAAAAATATATTACATTAAGAACCCAGCAGATATTACAAATATGTGAAAACGCTCACTGCAAAGCAACTTTTAGCGACACAGCCAACACAGTCTGATCGATATGATTTACACTTTGATTTCCAGAGAGAGAAGTTTGAAAATAAAATTTACCATTTTATTGCTGGTGCACTTTTATGTCAAAAAATATTGATTAAAGTTAATTATTAACAATTAATCAACTAACCTTTGGTGAAATAGGTTTCCCAGATCGGCTGTTGATTGCCTGTTTTGCAACATCATTCTTGAACATCATAAAGTCGTCACTGAAAAACAATCACACATTACATGAAGCAAAGATTTATAACGACTGAACTTGTTCTCCTCTTTTGTAGCTGTTCAGTTTTATTTCTGCAATGCAGGTCAGAGTACATTAAACACACCTGGATCTGTTGACAATTTCTTGTTTTTCTTGACATTTTGCTTTCAAATCCTCAATCTGGTCCTTGTAATTTTCCTTTTCTCGTCTTTCTTCATTCTGGAGTTCTTCCAGATTTGCTAATGAAACAAATGTTCATTCATTAGCTCTGCTGCATGTGCCACAAAGGCCTAATGGACTAAATGGAAGGAGAGGGTAGCAAGGTTGGGGGGGGGGGGAGGCTTGGGACCCCAGGGGGGACCCCCTTATTATAAAAAGGACAGGGGTTCACGTTTGAAATTTTGAAAAAGGATTAGGGGCTTGAAGTTAACTTTTCAGGCCACTTGCAAAGTTTGGCTAGTAACATCTTTTTTCCACTAGCAAACTGATGAGACCACTATCAAATTCGTTCCAACTGTTTGGGAGACATGGACGATTCTACCTTGCAA
Source organism: Platygyra sinensis (assembly GCA_019787425.1). NCBI lineage: Eukaryota > Metazoa > Cnidaria > Anthozoa > Scleractinia > Merulinidae > Platygyra > Platygyra sinensis. Next base: position 27,537 of record JAHPZR010027811.1, read on the forward strand.
ACATTTGCTAGGGGATATTTTTCTCACTCACAGTTTGCAAACATTAATTTCGAGCCCTGCAGGATCCCTATAAAGAGCTACCAAGATCCTGCTTTGTGGGCGTGGCTTGAACGTTTTTTCATCTGTAAGAGGAACCAATTCTCATTATCTACGGTCATGGGTGTTGGCTCAATACCCTATTAGGGTACTCTTCCCAGTAGACCGCGACACCCACAAATTTTTTTGCCGCCTTAAGAGTAACGTTTTTGATGCCGCAAGTTTGTTTCAAACCAATCACATGGTACTTTGAAATGCACCACGTGAGGACATTTTTTTCTGTGTGGCGTCATGACTTTTTCGTGCTACGTGATGTTCATTCACCGCATGTTTATCTTCAAGTGGAAAGCTTACACTCCGAACTTTTCCTGATCATATTTTATCTTCAGCTGATAAATTGGGGCCATTTGGACAGTTCTACAGCAGACAAAAGCCACGGTAAGCTTTCCTCTTGAAGATAAACATATTGTGAATGAACATCACGTAGCACGAAAAAGTCACGACACCACACAGAAAAAATGTCTTCACGTGGTGCATTTTAATGTACCACGTGATTAATTTGAAACAAACTCGTGGCATTAAAAATGTTACTCTGAAGGTGGCAAAAAATATTCGTGGGTGTCGTGGTCTACTGGGAAGAGTAGAAGAGTAGAAGGTTCCATAAAGGCTTGTGTGGTGGACCTTTTGCGGCTGAACATCATAAGAGATACCAAAACCACTTTTTTAACCCCTAAAAGGTACAATGAACACCCCTGGTATAAGGATCCCCCTTTTAACACAAAGTCAAGTGCTTTTAGCTACTTTAGCAATGATTTTTACCATACATTCATGCATCTTGTATGTCTTTTAGTTGCTTTTTATATGTTGGATTATTGTACCAGGAGGTACCGGTACTTTTAACCTGGCCTAAACTTCATTTAGCCCAGTTACACAAATATACATATTACACTAAACCAGCAAAATATACAGTCAGGCAAATATAGGTAGGTCTTACTATTACAAGTATTCGGGATATGGGATATGTTGACTAGACATAAAAAATAACAAAATAAAGGATATTTGGGCATTAAACTATATGGAGACATTCAGATCAAATAAACCAGCCTGGAATATATATACAACTTAGTTAAGTTTTGCAATACTGGAAGAAACGGGATGTAGGAATTCACGCCTAAGAATAATAGGATGTGAGATACTCAGATGCTGCCTTAAGGTGGCTCGAAAGGGTTTTTAGCTGGCCATAACTAAGATGCACGCGTCAGCTGAATCAGTATTAAAATCAGCACACCGGAAGTTAATGTTGCGTAAAATCGCGCGAACCGGAAATAAAATCTGCGGAAAACATTTGTTTTTAGCTCGAAAGTTCGCTCGGTGACCTATCTTGATTTTTTGCATACACGCACCATTTGCGATGGCACTTCAGATATAAAAGTTTCGGGGAAAATTATCTAGTGGAATTTCCTGTAAGCCATAAAACGCGTTTTCTTTAAATACATTTAATTCTACTAGATAGAATTTTTCCATACTGTCTGAAAAGTTAAAGAATTTAGGGAACTTTCCAACAAAGAGATAAAAATGGTAGGTCACCGAATTAGTTTCTCAGATAATTTACAAAAACCGAAATTTAGAGGACGGTTTTGTGGACCTTGTGCATTGCCATGGTAACTGATATGACGTCACAAGTACCCTTAAAGTATAGCCCAACAATAGAGTTGCAAGGAGACATATAGTTTGCCCACACCATTAAACATCCTTCTTTGTAATTTTCCATCGTTTCACAAGCAATATAGCAACGAAAAACCCTTTCGAGCCTCCTTAATGGGACCACATAAATAAACATCAACTTTAAATTTCAGTCTGCTTTTAACACTTACACATATATTTAAGATATCTTTGCTCTTGGTCAGTTACATTCTTTTCGATCTCCTGTTGACGCTCATCACTCTGAAAGCAAATAGAACCTATAATAAGTAATTTTATTTTTGGATTTAAATCTCGCAGGAACATTCTCAAAGCTCTTTTTCTGTTAACATTTTTCATAAAAAGATACCTTTTTCTTCTTGAAATACTCGGCCAATTTGTGTTGAAGCTGGGAATTTAATGACTGTAAACTTGATCGCTCCTCCAAAGCTTGCTGCAAAAAATTGAGCAACACGAAAATCAAAATTTAAAGCAATATTTAAAAATAAATATAAATTAAATAATAATATTGCCAAAGCTTTAGTATGAATCTTGTAAGTGGACAAGAACAAAAGACAGATCATTTGCCATTTGGCTTCAATCACCAGCTTCTGTTCTTGATAGGAAGCTGCCCTACTCTCTCAGGGGCACTTCTTAGGACTGAAAGAGGAGACCAGCCTCGAGAAAGTGATGGAGACCATGCAAGCATGTCATCCCTTTGGTCTCAAAGTGAAATCAATAAGTTTCTTATATCTTTGTAACTGAACTTATTGTTATTCACCATCTTAATATTTTTTTATATTTATCTCATAATAACATTACTTGTAATCATATCTATAACAAAATTCTTGATCGTGATTGGTTCTCTGCATGCCTATTTGTCACGTAATCAGTGTGCAATCACTTAGGTGTCCAATTACAGCTGTCTGATTTGAACTTTTTGTAATCGGACACCTGTAATTGGATACCAACGTGTTTTTCATGCCAGTTATGGGTGCTTCAATGGCTTCCTTAGCAATGTTTTCTACAGCTTTCAAAACTTAGGAAAAGCGCTACAGACATTTTCGCTCAAAAGTTCTCAGAAGACATCTTGCTTGTGATTTCAAATCGGCCTCCCGCTTCATGCTCGTCCGATTTTGAAATTACTTGCTCGATTACTCCCTGAATTGTACTCTACTCGGTCCAATTACTATTACTAATATTAAAAGATATAGAATTATCAGAAGATGGCATAAGTTATGATGAAACATATTATGTCTTTAAAAAGTTGTTAAAGTACAGTCAAGGTTTTTTTTAAATGTTAAATTTAAAAACACTTATTAATGATAAACTGCTTAAAAATGATTTCTCTTTAATTTATGTGGCAGAGGAAAGAAGAAAGTCAGCTGCATGATCATTACCTGATAGCGCTCAATAAGTTCTGCTCTGTTGTAGATAGGAACCTCTGGCTCAGATTCTTCATCAAACTCCATCTCATCATATCTCATAACATCTGATAAACACAGTACAAGTCATGTGCATGATTTTAATAAACTATTCAATAAAAAGGAAAGCATGTTAACACCTGTATCACAAACAGAGGTTGGGTGCCCAGGGATCTGGGGGCTGGAACCACCAACTCCTTTCACAGGTATGTAGAACACCCCCAAACCTGTCCTGACCAAAACCCAGCCATGGGCCAAAGCAGCCTAAAACCCAACCCCAACCTGACTCAACAGTGAATGAAAAGTCCAGTGGGAAAAGCCAAGTAAAACCAGGGAGCACTACGTAAGGGGAGAGAGAGAGATGAGGTTGGGGGGGGGGGGGTGGAGAGGGAAAGAAGACAGTAAACTGTAAACAACCCAACATGCCAGATACATGCAATGAGTTCTCACTCAGAAAAATACCAATGAAGGAACATGTTATGTCATAAATTTACATACCTCATCCATAAGGAGAAAGCAGCTGGATACCACAGTACATTCAACATCAACTCCCACAGAAATAAATTTATGTTTCTAGCCAAAATTCTCAGCTGACCTTAAAAAATTTATTCCAATCTAGGCAGTTAGGAAATTGATACAAAATGGTCCAAAGATCTCTCCATCAGCCCATTTTAGATATCACAAGATATCACAAATTAATGAATCTTTTCTTTTTTGCATCCTTGATAGTACCTGATTCAATGTAAGTATCCATTTGTTCCAGGTCAACTACTGGTTCTGGAGATTGTGATTCAGGGGGTGGTGGTGTGGCTGAGGCATCAGGCTCCTCCTTGCCCTCACTGTCTATTAGTGTCTGTTCTCCAGTGGGTGTCCCCTCTCTGGACAGTGGCTGAGCTACCTCTACAGTGGGACCTTCATCAGACTCTGGGATTCCCTCATTCTGAAAATCACACCACAATATTTGTGAAAACATGACAATGGCCGGTACAGGAAGGAAAACAACAATTTAAGTGACATTAATGCTCAATCTGAGAAAAAAGTATGAAATGTACCAAAATAGTGTGATATGTCATTAATACAAAATAAGGATCTGGTTGACTTGCCTCTGGTATAGGTACATTTTCATCCTGTTCCTCATCAACCTTCTAAAAATTAACACAGGTAAAAGATATAGTTGAGAAGCTGTTCTTTCTAAATTATTGTAACACAATAACGATGTTCAGATATACGAGTTGTATAAAAATTATGTAAAAATGATAACCAATTTAACCAAATCTTAAATGGTATTCAAAAGGCCTCAATCATCTGATTTGGGGTGTTTAAGGTTGAATTAACACTGCCTTTCATATTCGCAACCTCCCATACTCAAAGAAATTTTGTCAGGACTTCAACAATTAATACTAGTTGATACTTATTTAGCATCCCTTCAGTTCTAATGAGGATAAAACAGCTGAGAAATATGTGTCTTGACTAACCTCAAGTTCCAACTGCTCTTGTTTCTCTTGGGGTTGGTCAGCATCATCCACTGAATCCACATTCTCTCCACCGTCACCTCCCTCTTGTATCTGATTTGCCTCGTGTCCTTCAACATCACCACTTGGTACCTCCCCACCCTCTCCCTCTGGTAGTGGCTCATCTACTGGTTGAGAAGGGGCCTCTTCAGCTATAGCATCTCCTGAGGGAGGGTCCTGTGAATCATTATTTGCCTCTTGAGTGGGGGTGGCATCAGCTGTTTCTGTGACATTTTCCTGCTAATTCAATTTTGTGAGAGATATTAATGGTCACCAACTTGATATTTGCAGGGCTCCCATTAAGTTTTTTTCCCTCTGGATCCTTGATCCAATCACAAGCGTAACAAACTTGTTACTTTGTGAGTGACCTGTATCAGATACAATGGCAAGTTTACTGGTAACATCAAGGGTCCATCAAACATACTCAGCCTTAACAGGTGCAATGGGTTATCAGTCCTTATTGACAGCCCTACATTGCATATTAACTTGTTGCATTTGCACTTGTATAAAATTACTTCTACCTGATTAACTTGGTAATGTGAGATTCAGTTTCAAGAAACTGTTGATTGAGTTGAGTTAGAGACAGACACAGAAAAATTAAAACCTAAAGAAAAGAGGCTGCTTGCAAAACTATTTGTCATATTATTTTCCATTTTTTAAATCAATGTATAGCTGAAAACTTCTGACGATAATGACTATGGCCTCCTTAATATGTGTACCTGAAAGCTTTCTGGGGCAAAATCTGGCCTTTCCAAACAGAAGTGGAAACTTGAGTGAAGTTGCACGTGTTTGCATGTAGCAGTGACTATTTAAAGCTGTGCCTTTTGTGCAATTCTCTCAAAATCGTTCGCCTGTAGAAATATCTAAACTAATTCCATGCCCTTTATTATGATGACATGATATGAAGGAGACCGGTTAATCACGGCGTTGAAGAAAGGTTGTACTTGTCCCAAAGAGTTTAATATAGCAGACACTGTGGGCCGTTTGAACCTAGTTTCTAAGAAAATGGAAAAGACCTCTATGTTATACCGAACAATATTCCCTAATGTTTGGATTAAATGCTAAAAAAACGCTGTAAATATACTCACAGAAATCTCTTGATTTGAATCCGCCATGTTTTGGTCTCTGCACTGGACCTTTTTTCTTTGTTACTGCTTGGCAACCACATATACTCTTCACCAGTTTCCCTCATTAAAATCACCCGGGAGGACTGGTGCAGTAATTGCCAGCGGTTCGTTGAACACAATGTTTAGGCGCGAATTTTGTAAATCTATTGGCGCGCTGTTCTCACTAACGAGAGCTACATCACCAACGATTTGTGAACCACAAGCTACAAAAACTTGCAAAATGTCTATGGTAACAATCCCAGGGATGGACGTTCACAATGTCATGAATTTGAGAGGTCAAATTCAGGTAATGTTATGTCCAAGATGGCGAATTTTGCTGTGTTTCATGTGAAATTTACAAGCTAACCCTTTGTCTTAATGACTTATCTTGAAGGTCATCTTCGGACCAATGTTTTCGGGAAAAACGTACGTGAGCTTATAAGTCTTGAATAGCTATTGCTTTTACCAGCAAATGCATTATTTAGTTATAGATAACCAGTGCCTTTCGAGAGTGGTTGTTTTCACGACATTCTCACGTGCTTTGTTGTTCGAAATCGCTTGTGTTTCAGAACTGAGCTGCTCAGAAGAATCAAGCGATACCAGGTAGCCAACCATTCCTGTATGGTGATAAAATACGAGAAAGATAACCGCTACGACGTGGACGGTGTAGCAACACACGATAGGTAGGAAGGTATCCGGTCCGCTCCAAGTCAGTTTGCTCAAACGTGCATATAGATTATTTTTCGTTCTTTCATGCGCTGCCAAGCCAAACTCGGTTAGCTCGGCCTGTGTGAAGCGATCTAACTTTTGATGGAGCATGCTCTTGGAGCGATCAAATCATGGAGCGAAATGAGCGTAATTCGGTGAGAAGAGCTATACTTGCAAATGATAAAAAAAATTAATCAATCCACCCAGTCGCTCTTAGGGCTTGTCACGCGTTCCTTAAGAGCGTATGCGTGGGCCGGGGGGAGACTATAGACCCTATGCAAATTTGGCCGCCTTTATATTATTCCTTTGTTCGTATTTAAAATGGCCTCACCTCTCTTTTGAGACAAAATTGTAAAGAATTTATTATCCCGAACGAGGTTAGTGAGGCTGTTTTGAATATGAACAAAAGAATAATTCAAAGGTAGCCATTTTTGCATTGGGTCTATAAATTTATGGACCTTTTGTTTAAACTATAAACTTGCGGGGTTGTGTAAAGAAAAAAATGATATGAGCTCACGTAAAGTTCATGCCTATCTACATTGTATCTGGAAATCAGCATTGTTGTAAGCTTTACAAAGGTTCTCAATCAATCAGGATAAATTGAATTTTAAGGTTACTGTATACCTTCAAATCGATAATTTTCTTCTGGATTTTTGGTTCAAAATATTGATAAAGACCAGGAGCCCATCACCTGATGATGGGCTCCTGTAAAGACTAATAACGGCGGAGAAATGGCTCATGTTCGGTGTAAAACGAACAATAACATTCTACTGTTTTACCCTTTTGTCCAAGATGCAAATGACTCCTTTGTTCCTTGCTTTATGCAGTATGACGTCAGCTGTGCCGTTTTACATGGATCTCGTTCCCAGGGTCCTCTCTACTTCGATCGATAAAGTAACAAAACCGGATCGCCTCGTGGATCCACACTACTTTGACAATGTTATGACGAAATTCATGATCATTAACAGGACAGACGTATAAAAAACTGACGTCAATTTGTTAAATCGCAGTTTCACATTTTCGCCGGAAGTAAAGTTTACCTCTTGATTGACAGTCCTATAAAGTGCAGTCAGCCGGGACGACATTCGCGGGGGTCAGCCACCAAGCATTTGCCTTGGTGTATAATTTTTAGTTATAAGTAAACGTAGACCATGGAAATGTCTGTGGACTAGTTCAAAGAAGCGAACAAAAATGAAAATACAGCAATGAGCGAACAAGAGAAAGTTGGCCCAAAGTTGAAGCTACGGCTATGGGATCAAGCCGGCAAAAGATCGAGTCGAAACTTGAGAAAGGCGCTGTAATGATAGTACATGTTCTTTCTGGCTGGCTTGCCTTTTCTTATCCAATCCGACGTGCTTTTCTCTAACATATCAGCTAAAGAGTTTCCCTCGAATCTGCCCAAATAGACGAAAGAGTTCTTGTCATTTCGCATGAAGGAATGGCTCGATGTTTGTTCATCCCCGATGTTTGTTCATTCCTATATATACCATTGAATACGGCAGTGATATTAGACTTGAAAGGCTTTCTAATCAATCGAAATTTATTTTTATCAACATCAGAATATTACTATTATTATCAATGGGGAAAGTGAAACATACCCGATTTCTCTAAAGATTTTCAGTTCTTTTGAAGCTGCCGTGTTTTCTTTTGCTGACTTTTTTTTTCCCACCTAACCGCTCTAGATTGCTTTCTAGCGGTCTTTCCCATTCTTGCCTTCCCCATTTTGCTCCACCACCTTCAAGAAAAAAAAAGCAAAAACTTCTCTCCGCTTTGAGAGCAATGCAAAACACTAGGAGGCGGACGACGGAAGTAAACTTTCCAGTTGACTGTGTTTGTGGGCGGAGTTTGTTTGCGAAGCAAGAAAACATTTTCAACGCTGTTTTCTCGAAACAATTTTTTACCAGAAGGAGACACTTTAAAGAGTTACCAGTCAAAGGGAATTTGTTCAATTGCCCTCAAATTTTGACAGTAGCTAGTTTACCATATTGAAAATAGAATGTGTCTGGAATTTTTTATTTCTAGAAAGTTTTGTTTTCCAAGAGCGACTGTTGTACGATCACTCCATACTTTTTTAAATGTTCTTTCTTAACGTTTCACTGAAATTGAATATGGCAAATCGCAGACACGTTTTTTAGCGCTTTGGGCCCGGAAACCGAGAGACACATTAAAAAAGCGAAAAACAAAATTCGCTTTGACATGTAACGTCCAAAAGGTAATTCATGTGCTCGCATTTAGAAGTGGTCAAAAATTCGACAATTTATTTTATTTCAAACTTTTTGGTTTAGTCTGATAGCCAGTCCTATAAGCTTTAATTTGATATTATAGGGGTTTAGATATCTACAGTTTAAACCGGATGCGCTACATTGATTGCACGCGAGACACCCCTGAAGGTATACTGTAACCTTAAGAGAAAACAGAATAGAAGTGTCAAATTACATTTGAAATTCAGCAAAATGCCCCCTTACTTCCATGCCTACTCAGCTCAGCTAGCTTTTATATTACTAGTACTTTTTGTAATCTTATGAGTATATGAAAAGTAAATTTAGGCTTGTAGAAAGGAATTTGTAAATAAAGTCCAATCTCAGGGTCTCCAGGGAAAATACTTATTTCTTCATCAGGTAAATATTTGAACAGAATAATTTTGCAGCTGAGAGATTCCCAGTAAACCTATCTACTCCTCCCTTTCCCTCCTTTCTCTCTCATTTTTATCATTTTTTTATTCCCATAAGAATTCATCATAATTAAGTGTAACAATTGATTTTATTTTTTTACTCACAGACAAACCCTAAGAGCCTCTGCTTGCTCAGTGTTAGATCACATTAAGAGTAAAGCTATGGATTATTCTGTTTTAGGAATTGACGAAGGCCAGTTTGTAAGTCTATTTGAAGTTTTGCAAATTTTTGATGAAAACATCAGTATTGATACAAGTATTTGTAGGTTAAACAAAAGACAAAGATTGATTACCAATCATGTTTTCACAGTTTCCAGATGTTGTGGAGTTTTCAGAAGAAATGGCTAGTCTTGGAAAAACTGTAATAATTGCTGCATTAGATGGAACATTTCAACGGCAGGTGAGTACTGTAGGAAACTGCTATGACTGCAGGTTCTATGAGTGACGTTTGGATTAATATGCTGGTTTCCAATTAATAGCAGAGAAATACTGTTATCTTAGGCCATCAACACTCTTGAAAATAACTTGTGAGAAAACCTATGCTAAAAGTTGTTCTATTTGTAAGTTGATAGAAATATATGACCAGCAAGATGAGTTGTTGATGTAGAGAGCATGTCTTGCCAAGTGGTTAGGGTGTTGGATTTGCAGATAACTGGAGGTCACTGGTTTAAGTCTCACACCAGTCACTAGCTATATTTGTTTCATATGATACCCAAGCTCTACTCCTTGGCCAGATTTGTAAATAGCCAACTGGTCTGCCTCCTGCCAACTGGGGTAGCCTTATCAAGTTTTTTTTTTAATTTTCTTATTTCAATAACATGTTTTTCTGACTTTCACAGGCCTTTGGCAGGGTATTGGATCTTGTTCCCTTAGCAGAAAGTGTTGTCAAACTTAATGCAGTTTGCATGCATTGCTTCAAAGATGCTGCATTTACAAAAAGACTGGGTGAGGAGAAAAAGGTAGGAAAAAATAATTATTCACTGTATTTTTTGTGGCGTGGTATAAACAAACTTGTTGTGTCTCTCAGTATCTTTTTTACGCCCATCATTTGCACTCACTTTTTGTGCAAGTTTTTTTCGGTAAGTGATCAGTCTCCGCTGTTTGTTACTGGCTGTGACTAATTTTAATGATTCTGTTTTTAGGTTGAGGTCATAGGTGGAGCTGATAAATACATGGCTGTCTGCAGAGACTGTTACAATTTCTCATCTGTTCATAGCATACTAGCTGGTGCTCCAATCAAAAATGGCTTCCATTAGATCTTATTATTAATGTCAGTAACAACTCTATTAGGAGCTACTTAACAAGACACTTTAATCTTAACATTGAAACCTTCTATGGTCATTTTGTATTAAAAGTCTCAAAGTTTATGATTGCTTTTTTCGTACACCAATGCAAGAAAAAATATGAGTTTTATAGATTTCTGAAAAGTTAACATGAAAATTGTGCATTACTGCGAAGCAGTAGAAGTTTAAATATTGCAATTTTATATGATTACTCAGTCAAGGCAAACAGTGTTACATGGTGGTTTTTAGCCACAAGTATAAATTTCAGGACCTTGTAGTTTTTCAGTTGATAATTCTTTATAATAATATTATTATTGTTACAGAGATTTACTGCTGGGCATTTGTAAATAATGTGGTTGTGTTAGCTTAGATTGGATTATTATTTTACCTAATTGATGAGGATTGTACAAGGGTATTCTTGTGATGTCTGATTACAATCCTGGCCAAAAGGGTTTGGGAAACTTCCCTTTGTTCTTGCTTTTTTACGTGTAAACTGCGGGAAGCCAACAATTTACAGTCACACAAATAGCCTTTAAAAGATTTGTCCCCTGCTTCCCCTGAACAGTGTTGAAGTCCTTTGACTGTAGAATATTTGTGACACATCTGTGACTCCTGACAACCAACATTGTTCAGGGGGGTGAGGGAGGATAGATTGAAATGCTTTTTTTGTAGAAAAAAAAGAGTGTCCCAAGCATTTTGGCCTGGATTGTAGGTAATTTTATTTCCCAATTGAAACATGAATTTAAGAAATTATTCCTTGTGATCTGCATCCTGAAGGTTTTGCCTGCCCTGTGTAGAACTTGGTTTACTAGCCGATATTCATGATTTTACCACTGTTATTTGTGATTTTGAGACTTGAGTCCTCCTAATGGTTAGAGTCACCCATTGAAAGTAATTTGCAATAAGAATTTGCAATAAGAAGCCTTTACATAGCCTTTCCACAATTTTGCACCCTTCAAACACTCTGGTGTAAGAGCAGGCTATGTAACCTAAAGTTTAGTTTAGTTGATTTATTTATTTTGTGATTCAGGAAAATGAACTTTCGATATCTATGATACATGATTGACCCTTTTTTCCACTCATGAATCATGCCAGAGACACCCATGTATGACCCTCATTGATCTATTATTCCTGGGAAGGTTTTAATTATACATACGCAGTAATAAAACTCAGTGGACGTGTCATGACTCACTGGAGACAATTTAAATAGACAAAATTGGTTAACCAATCCTTGTGCCATCAAATACCATACCCTGGACTGCAACATTTTGACGTGACCCTTATATGAGGGTTACGCTTAACGATAACTTATTAAAGTAGGTCACCCCTAAAAACGTATATTTGACATGTGCCCTAGTGACATTTTCTATACAAATCCACTTCATTACTCAAATGTTCAAATTCACTTAAAAATTACACTTTTCAATGTATATGATTGTGATATAATTCTCACAAAGAAGTGCATAACAATAATAATTATTAAGCTATGTTTACATTACATTTACATTAGTTACAAAGAGAAAGCCCATCTGTTTCCTCTGAGACCAGATGTGAAGTTTATTTTAACTTTAATATTTTTATATCCAGCAGGGGGAAGTTGCAGTAAATTTAACTAATGCAGTTGCATTGTAACATTACAAATAATTATTTTATTGTAGTAAAATTAAATTGTATTAAAGTTGAAAAACCTGGTTAATAAATTAATTGGTTTAATCAGCCCAGTCCCCTCTCTACCCTGGAAAGTCTGTACAGCTTCCTTAGTAATCTGTAGTAAGTGTTATGCTATGTCATGGTATTTTGAGTTATTTCTCAGCCACCAATAAAATTACCTTTTAATTGAAGGAAACCTGAAAATAATACTTAAGAAAGATAGGAAAACACTCAAGAGAAAATAATAAACCATAAAGGAACAAAGAAGATTGACACGGATTACAAACAATAAAATTGAAAAATGTAGGCTAAATTTTTCAAACTGTTTAACTGTGGCGCAGCTCCTTTAACTGAATAAGCTTAATCCAAGCTCCCAATCAGTGTGGAAGATTAAAAAGCAGGCTGAGTGAGGCTTTCAGTGCCTTCTCCTTTTCTTTGACAGTGTGATAGCGAGGTCGATACAGTAGGCCGAGGTTTGAGATTTTTCTGTAACGCCTGAACCGTTGAGGTTATTAAGTTGTTTATTATATGGCACCAACAACAAAAACAAAGATGGTTTATTAATTACTTTTTGCTTTGCTTTTGCAAGCCCGTAATCGGCCCGTGGGCATTACGGGAGAATAATGCCATACAATTCAGTGACAATTAGCCAATCAGAGCATTGTTATATTGCCTAGAAACAAAAGCCATATAATAATAAAACAAAAAGTCATCATCTGTAGTAACTGGGTTTAACTGGATTGTTGGCACCTTGTTATAAATCAATGATGTTTAAGGTTGTAAATAATAAGTTCTGCATTATCAAAGTTCACACATTGTCTTCCGTTTTGATCCCTAATAAGCCTTGGGACTGTTTGCTTGCCATCCCACAGCCCTGCCCTAATAGGCCATTTCTGAGTTCTCTTGTGCCTCTGTTTCAAAGCGAGTCTAAGTGCGAAACCATTCTTATGAAAATGACTGATCTGCATGAAAATGAAACTGCATGCAGAATTCATTTTCATCAGAATGGTTTTGCACTTAGAATCGTTTTGAAACAGAGGCACAAGAGAACTCGGAAATGGCCTATTATTATTAAGAAATTGGCCAGTGAATATAAAAAGCTAACGGCTGGTTCTTCACTGGCAGTTTGATACTATTTTAGATGGTGTATGTTGGATTATGGATGGTGATAAAGTTTAAAATAGCTACTGTAAGATAGAATAGGGGTTTGGTAACTAGTATAGAATAGCTGGGGTTTTGGTGCATAGTACAGAATAATTTATTGTCTGCAAAATCAAGCTGATCGGTCATGGTGTAAGTTTCAGTGTCCCAGTGGCACACCCCCAACCAAAGATTTACTAATTACCCCCCTCCCTCCAACAACTGGGCCCATCTCAGTGGCATGGGACACCTAGTTTTGCAAGCAAAAAGTGTATACTGAATGAAAGAAGATTCGTTAAGTTTCTCGAGTTGTTTCAAATTCAAATTTTTGATACTGTACGCGAGTAACTTTCCATGAACGTCGCAAGAAACTCGTACGCCAACAGGCTCTGGGAACGAAATTGACTAACATCATTAGATGCGCATGCGTATACTTGAAAAGTTTGGGCAACCGGATTTCAAGTTTAGCACGCCAAATCCAACATGGCGTCGACCACTGGAAACGGCCATGGAGGGAGAAGGCAAAACTCAGGTAGAAAGCGGAAGTTTGGAGATGGAAAAGACAGAAAAGAGGCCAAGAAGGAGTGGCATAGATGTCACAAACGCATCTACCTAGAAAAGGATATATTTCAATCGTGGCTTCAGGTGAAATTAATCACAGGATTTGAAGCACGTAGTGACAGTGCGTTCGCGGCGCATTTGTTGTCACAGGAAGTTCGTAGAACGTAAGTTATGTTTACGTGGCCTTGCTGACTTATTTACTTGACAGCACTCAATACCATTTTATCAGATTGTTCTGTCGTTTGTTTGTAGATCATCTATAGACGTTTCAAATGTCCTGCAAAGTTCGAACTTTCACAACAGGCGAAAAGCTTCCAACCCGCGAAAACATGTCATCAAACAAAGTGCGGAAGGTGAAGGTGCGAGTTGAGGCGGCATTTCCATTTTTATTCGGTTTGAATTTTAAATCATTAAATAGGTAAAAGAAAAACTTTTTCTTGTAAAGGGTCAACTCAACTAATTTCAGTGAAGTCTTCGGATCGGCCAGCTGTCAATGAACCAACAATCGCTGGCCCCGATACACAGGGGAGTCAACTTCCCTCGATTTCAACCCCGGACTCAACCTCCGTCGAAGGAAGCAGCGACCCAACAAATCTTACAGCACCTCATGAAAAGTAAGTCTACGTGTTCATTGCTACCTTACAGTAACAAGTCGTAATGTTCCTCGGTATATTAAAGTAATTTCTAGCCCGAGGTACCAGAATGACTCGGTCTACATCTCAGGACGAAACTCGAGTGTTGTTTCCGTAAGCATCTTTTTTGCCCCTTATTTTTAGTTTTTTTAACTGTATACATAGTTTGCTTCTGGAATGAATAATGTATCTATGTAATGTGTGTATGGTTGCGAAACCTCCGCAATGTCAACGCAAACGTTAGAAATACGGCACAATTTAAAGCGCCAAGCCCTGTCTACAAGGATGTATGTGTAAAAAGACTTCCCTAATTATTTGAACTACTCCTCTTCGAGAGAGGCTGCTATTATTGTTTTCTATTTCAGGACAAATAACTGCACAACGTTAACAGGGAAACAGCAAAACTCATCACAAATGCACGATACAGGGACTATAGAAATACAACTGCTTTTTCAGCAATGACGACATAGTGCAACCCTTACAAACCTCCTTATCAAGCCTGGCACGTTTGAATGGACAGTGCTCGTGTGCATAGTGTTAAACTTCGTTTTCCTCAGAATTTCTAGCACGAGAGGGAATGTGGCTCAAGGGTCAAAGCAAAATAACATTGAAACTTCAGTTGCTGGACATTTTGGTTTTTTTTCACATTCTGGACAATAGCTGTACTTAAATCAAACTGTGAAGAAAATCCAGTTACAGTGAAATGAATAATGTTGGGTGGTACTTGTTTCCAGGCAATTATTTAGTGTAAGGATCTTCTTAAGTGAAGCCCATTCAAGTGTCCAATTTGAAGCACCTAGCTTGGAGGGCGGGAGGTGACTGATATTTCAGGCAAAGAAGTACCCAATAAAGCGCAAAGTGCTCACATTAATTAAAAAGTTAAAACAATTTTCTGCAGGTATTTTGACCTTCAAAAGGTCCATTTAATGTTCAATATGGTCATACTTCACAAATAACTTTTCCAGACAGACCAAGCTTAATAATTTATCATGACTCAACCATTTAAGGCCCAGCAAGCCATAAAGGATAACCTCTTTTGCATCCCACAAAAGAAAACCACTTTAGTCAGGAGCTTTGCCAATAAGTTACTATGATTTTAGGAAAATAAGATTGAAGCTAATGTTCCTGACAAAGAGAACAGTCTTGGGAGGGAATTGAGGGAGGGGGGAGGGGGTAAAATTGCAATAATGGGGGTGCTAATCATACTTATAGAGCGCAAAAATTGTTGTTTTTTACTATACCCTACGGTACCTATTACAGCAACCTCGTTCCCAGGGCCTTTTCCCTGGCTTGAGGGCGGGGGCATGCCCCCGCAAGCCAGGGAAAAGGCCCTGGGAACAAGGTTGCTATTACAGAATGTTTTTCATTAATTAATAATAGATCTTGAAATAATAATTGCTCTGAGGTAGCTTCCACCTGATATCTTTCATTCTTTTTAAACAGATGAGCACCCCCATCACTTTTCAGAGATCATCTCACCCTGCCCCCCTTCTTGGGGAACACTAAATAAAAATTATTGGAGGCAAGATAATTACTATAACAAATCTACAAATTCTACATTTAGATATGTAGCTGGTCTCATGGTTGTACTTGCAGTACTTACAAGTTTCGTGGATGAGCCTGAATGACCCCATAAAACATCAAAATTACTGTATTTTCATGACAATGTTTCAGTGAGAATCAGAAAGTGTGAACACTAGCATTACTCGTGGTATGCACTCTTCCAGGAAAAAGCCAAACCCCTTCACAAAACTGCTCTGGGGTAGCTTCAGTTATGGCACCCCGCACCCCACCCATCTGGAATTTCCAGGTCCGTTTAATAGTTTCTCTAACAAGTTGTAGCTTTTCAGACCTTCCAACTTGGTGTGGATGTTTCCTGGAAGGACAAAATGCTGTTCTGCAAGGGAAATCACTCATGTCAGATGATGAATGAATTACAAACTGAAGTGTTAATTTTCTTGTGGTTAGCCCTATCAACCAGTCAATTCAAATCAGACCATTAACACTTTTGGAATTTGCACAGAAAACATTCTGTGCTAACGTCATATAATTTCAATGGTTTGTACTAGAGACAGATAAATTACAACAACTACCTGCTCAGATCTTTTTCCATGGGAAACAAGTACTCATTGTTTTAGTTTAACCATAATTATCTACTTTTAAAAGAAAAAGTGAATTGGTTAAGCGTTCTGAAAATCTACATAATTACTGCAAGTCATAAATTAAACATTTTGTATGATAATTCTATCCTGGTCTGATGTCCGAGTTTCTTTTCTTCCATATAATTTTCATTTCACAAAAAGAATACTTCCCACATCAAAAATCATAAGCAAGTCCAGCTTCACCTAGTGTCACTTAGTGCTTAGCATTTTACTGGGGAAAAGATGACCATTTTACTTCTCAACTTAACAACCATGTCCAGGTAGGAGTGTCAGTGAAACTTAGTACAACAGTACCACAGAATTATTTTGCCTAAAATGATATTATCGGCAAGCTCCCAAAAAGGCCTTTTCATTGGTTGGCTATCTGGTTATACTAACAAATCCCAGTTTGTGACAATTAAAATATAGATTCAATTCCATTTGAATTGTTCATGTTCAACCACTTTGTATTGCCCCTAACAATTTCAAGGGATAATGCAATTTATACTGTCAGACTATTTGCACAAAAAATAATGCATACTAAAACCACAATATTAATACACTACCCATGACTCTATGGCAGCTAAATGCAATATTACCCCTGTCTCACATATTTGTTATAGCTATTAATAGTAACAATGTCAGATTTTCCATGTAGTGTAGTTCCAGCCTACTTAGCAACAAACATCACATGCACCATCACAGTTTTATAGGTACCAATGCAAGTGCAAGCAACATGTACTGAATTTTCCATTCCTCGAGTCTTCAAATTTGTGTGAAAATGTTCCATTCTGTTGTTAACTGACTGCCTCTTCTTTGAACAACACTGAATTGATAAACCAATTTGCCGGTCAAAATGTATGTTTCTCTTTCCTCTTTTTTTTTTCTGAAGTTACTTCTCTCTGCAATGTGCACTGTTCATCAGATTTGACATGCAACTTGATCATCAAATGAACCACATATCAGACAAATCTATCCAGTGTCTTAGCTGTTGGTGTGTTTTTCTCTTTATGTCCATAGCCCAAGTGTGACTTATTGGTAAGTATTCTGGTGAATAAGCGATCCACTGATTCCGTGTTGATGTTTCGAACACCTCACCTTAATCAGCCTGCCATTATGTCAACCACACTTAGTGTTGTTACAACTACAACCTGTGCACTACTATTATTACCACAAGAAAACAGTCAACTTCGGTAGAAGGAGAATCTTTGAAGGTTAGAGTTTCTCTTGTTTGGCAGTGTCCTGTTGAGTGCCATGCCATGTAGCACCTTGCTGCACTAATTTTTGGCGTTTTATATCTGGTTCCCCATTGCTATCACTTGGGGCTTGACTAGCACTCAAAGATCGCTTGGCACCATTCATTGCTATAGAAACAGCAGCTGTAGTGGCAGCTGGCGACAACACCCCAAGGGGGGAAGAGTCAGGAGTGATTGTTCCGGTGGTTACTAAGGGGAGTGGTAGAGGGGTAGGTATTTTTGCAGCTGGTGGTTTGGCAGAGGGATCCTGGGTAGCAGTTGGTGAGACATTTGTTGGGGTGGGAATGGGTGTTAGCAAGCCACCTGAAATTTAAACAAAACAATTAATAATAGCACAAATTATAACATTTAGCTTAAAATACTTGTGAACCCAGGTGTTACACAAGTGTTGGAGCTCACCCCATTTTCTACACAAAAAAGTGACTAAAATATTTTTTTCTAATAATGGGATGCTGGTCTATCACAGAGTCTCCCTCCTGTTCCTCCCATCAATCCAGAAATAAGCGTCTTGATAATGAAGGACAAAGAACCCATGCCAGAGCCCTTTAAACTTTGACCACTGAAAATTAAGTCCAGCACATCACTTGATTAGGCCAGTTAGGGCTTTCTTTTCCCAATGATTCATTTGTCATCAGGATTCGGGAGTAATGTTAACTGTCCCTGAATGTGATATTCATTTGCATGTTAAGCTCTTGTACCAACCAATTTATTCTTCTGGTACAAAATGTGCCTGGGTTAACTACCAACAATCCCTGTACATGAGCTATTTTAAGCAAGTACTATACAACCACTAAGTATTGTCACATTTACCCGAGCTGGGAGCTGCAGCTCCTGACAAAAACTGTGGTGGAAGCTGCGTCTGTGTCTGCTGCTGTTGTTGTTGATGTGGCTGCTTCACTAATGTGGCAGCCGAAGGCTTGCCAGCAGCTATCAGTTTTGCCTCTGGCTGTGGTGCACTCTCCACAGGTGACTCATCTCCAGACGACTGAGAAAACCCATTCTTCTCTGTATCAGCTCCATCGCTTTCCTTTACAGCCTCTAGAGAGGACTTGATCACACTGACAGGCAGAGCTGCTCCTGCCATTTGTGCAGCAATTGACTGGAATGTGACTGTTGATTTGACAACCGCTTGTGGTAGACTTGGTACAGGGGGTGGTAAACCAGTTGGTGGAATAACGGGGGGTGAGGTGGCGGTGGGCTTGGCTTGAGACGTTGCAGCATCAGCCGCTTGGGCTGTCGTCTTAGTAGGTGAATTTTCACGTGGCATATGTGTTACAGGAGCTGAAGGGGCATGGAACTGAAGGCCATGTGTAGGAGAAGCTGGAGCTGATCTGAAACAACAAAAAGAACAAAATTTAAGTTTTGTGCACATCACATTCAGGGCTGTCATTAAAGGCCATAACCCATAATACCACTATAAGAAACTTGACTTAAAACATATCATGTCTCAGCTCCCCTAAAATATGATACAATGTAGAAGTTTGTTACCTGCAAGACAGTTGAGAGAAAGGTGGTCTGAAACACGGCACACCTCTCTGACGCCTCTTACGGAATGCTTGTTCAGCCAGCTTTTGTTCACATGATGGATCAATCCGCCAGAATGAGCCTTTTCCTGGTTCATCCTGGGCACGTGGTACTTTCACAAAGTAACGGTTCAGGGATAAGTTATGACGAATAGAATTCTGTCGAAGAAATGTCAACTTGTAAGACAATACTTCCATTCATATGCTTAGGGTACCTTAAATTATCTCTATTTTCTTAAGAGGTTACCTCCTGTGTTGGAATACAATGTTGTTTGCTTGATAGAACATACAGAACTTTAATTTCTAATAAATATTTTTTAACAAATCAAATACTAAACCACCTTTAGTTATAAAATCCACTAAGAGAAAGCATTTTAATTCCAGTTCTGATACTATGGATAGCCCCTTTGCTGTACAAGTCAAAGAATATAAATCTTTAATTTGTGCAGCAAAGGGCTACCCAACAGATATTCATGAGATCCACTGCTAAATGATCAAGAAAGTACAAGGCACACACATAATATCAAAAATGGCAAAACAGAGAAGAAAACATGTAAGAAGATAAAACACCACAGAGAAACTCAAATATGAGAATGACTTCAAAAAGTCTAAGGCAAAAGGAAATATGTTTATAAATGGCAACCAAACTTAAGGCCCGTTTAACCAGGCAATTTTTGTCGCGCCAAAGTTGCAACTTCAAAATCGCACGTGTAAACCAGGTGCGATTTTTAGTGCGATTTGTCGCCGCGATATCGCAGGGGTTTCAAACATATTTGAAACTTGTTCCAACTTTAGCGCGACAAAAATTGCATTGAGTTGCCGCGACAAAAATTGCCTGTGTACACGGCCTTTAAAGGCAACTACTAATAATGATAATGTGCACTGTTTAGAAGTTATAAGGGGCAGAAATGTAAGTTCTAAGGAAGCTCTTCAACAAGCCTAAAATTTTTTTTTATTTTTTGGCCCTGGCAGCTTCAAAGTGAAATTTTGTTTTCTTTATGCTGGTGAGATTAGCTGGTTAACAGTCATTCTGTAGTGATGTACCTGAAGGGTATGATCATGACTTAGGCGAGAACAGTTTTATTTCAAGTTGAAAAAGTCAGGCAGACTTTATCAAATAAGCCATGTTTGATCTATTAAAACTCTAACATGGTTTCAAGGCTTTTGGGACAAACTTCTATATTTGGTAGTGTTTCATTGGTGCCCAAGTCTCCTTTGGGAATTGCGGGACAAAAGAGACTTGAAGTTTGCAATTTTGTCCCTAAAGCCTGGGAGCCAAGTTTGAGTATTGATTTATTGAATGTGGCCTATTCTGTTCTTACACTGTATGCTTCAAACAAGTGCTTAATAAAACTAATATATTTTAATTGTCTTCTTCAAAACTAAAAAAAAAAAAACTTAGCACATTCAGTTTTGATTTTGAGGATTACTTCATGGACAAGTAAAAGCAGTACCAAGTCTTATTTTTAAGAATAAAACCAGTCATCCTTACTTGCCAGCCTTTATCAGCACTGCGATAATATGGATAGTTCTTTGTAATATGTGTGTAAATACCACTCAGCGTCAACTGCTTATCATGTGCAGACAAGATTGCTTGAACTATCAATTGTGCATACGAAAATGGAGGCTTTCCATCGTCTTTGCCCCCTCCCTCTCCCCCTGAGGTATTGGGCTTCTCCTCCTCCACAGTAGTCTGGGCAGCATCTTGAGCAGCTAACTCTGCTACAGCTTGTAAGTTTGGAGCATAGACGTGATTTGCATCACCACGAGGACTGGCAGGGCAGGAGTTAGGAACACTGCAGGAAAAATACCACAGAAATCAGGCTTTTGATACAAAACAATGTTAGTTCATAAAATAAGTTTTCAATCATAATAGCAACATACTAACATATTAAAAAATTTTACTTGTATTTCAGCATACCCATTAGCTAAGTTACAATATTAAAACAATTGTGAAAAGGTAAATAAATACCAAACTTATAAAATAAACATGTATGTAAGTGGTGTTCAGGCGAAATCAACAAGGATGGAATGGAAACAACAAAACAACTTTATTTGAACCTAGTTTTGAAACGCATAACACATCGTGCATTTATTATGAGATCTTCATTTGAAAAAAACTGGAGTCAAAGAAAAGGCTAAGATACATGGATTTTAATTACTTTTTCTAAACATTACATCTAACTTGACTACAATACAATAAAATACAAGTTTATTGTGTAATACCAGGGTTGTCAAAATAAGCTGGCAACTGGCGAATTTCACTGGCTATTTTGAATACTGTGCCAGTTACTCCGAATGTTAGTAGGTCAGTTCTGAGCGTGATATTGGAGAAATAAAATGGAAATGGCCGCCTAGTTCTTGGATGGAACCTCCTACTCAAAAACCTACTGACAACCCTGCTAATACTCTTAGCTTCAGGTGTGGCGTTACATGAAATGACACACCAGCTAGTTTACAGGTATTTCACATAAATCAAAATTAAAACTTAGGAGTAAAACTATTAACACGTATGATTAGAATTTAAAAAATATAAGTAAGGTCATAGAATACAATCTAAAAATGATCAAACATTAAAGCCCAAGATGTAATAACAATAATCCTATGTACATCAATAATATGACAACAAATAAAAAGTTAGCTTAAAAGGCCCGAAAGGTCAATTTTTTAAATGCTGTTTTTGAAGGCTGTGAAAGTTTTGATAGCTCTGTCTGATTCCGGTAGCAGGTGCCACAGCTTTGGTGCTACATGTAGGTAACACCACGATTCAGTTCATCTCAATACAATTCAGGCTGATTGCAGTAAATGTAAGTTTCATTCATTTCAGTGCTTTGTGCAAGCTGCATGCACACTAACTACCATAAACACCGGCGTATAAGCCGCACCTTTTTGCTGAAAATTTTCGTATCAAAAATCGGGGATGCGGCTTATCTGCGAGAACATCTGAAGACCATGCCATAAATTTGCATAAATTAACACTTTTCAGCAAAAATTTTACAATTTCAATAGACCTGTGTAGCAAAATGATAAAACTCCACAAGACTACACTTCAGTACATTTGCTTTTGCGAGTTTGATGGCTCCTATGGCTAAAAGAGCCGTTTTTGTTTATATTAACCGGTTTAACATTGCCTTTCTTGAGCAGCTGAATGTCACTCGGAAGGGAATCTCCTTCCACCAGAAAGTTGTTTACATTGCCGCCGATGGCTGCTCACTTCGGCAGAAATCAATCCCTCAACGAGTGAGCGAAAATACATGTGGTAAACTGTATCGTTTCCAGTACTCCCAACTTCTGATCAATTGCCTGGTTACTAAGCTACGAACGAACAAACCGAAACCGAAGCATTCATGTTGTTGTATGTAAATTCTATTGAGAAATGGTCGACATAATGAAAAATAATGGATTGAAAATACCAGAGAAAGATCAAATTTATGTCTAAGTCGGATTTTCATATCATTACAGAGCTAAAATTATAGGTAAGAGTTTTAGTACTCTCTGTTTAAATGTTAGTTAATGCGCGAGTTGGCCCGTTCAATTAGAAACTTTCAGAGGAAACAATCAATGTACATAACTGACATCTTTCTTACAATGTAAGACTCCACTTTCGATTTATTTTAATTTCTTTCCAATTTTTTCCCCCCAAAATTTGAGTTCCCAAACTTGGGGTGCGGCTTATCTGCGAGTGCAGCTTATATGCCGGTGTTTACGGTATATAAGGAAATCACCACAAAACAGACAGACTGACTACTGCATAATTTGCCTCCTACTGAGCCGTTTGGGCCGTGACGTGTTCAACTCCAGATAAAAGCTACAGCTACTATTAAATAACAAACTGGCAGCTGATATTTAATGAATTCATATCACTTTGCCTATTGCATCTCAGGGCTTGAAATTAACACTCACAAACTCGCAAAATGCGAGTGATTTTCAAAAGCTGTGAGTGAGAAAAATATCCACTAGCAAACAGTTGCGAGTTAGAATCATCCATGCCTCCCAAACATCTGGAAATAATTTGCTAGTGGTCTTACCAGTTTGCTAGTGGAAAAACTCTTACTAGCCTACCTTTGCCAGTGGACTAAAAAGTTAACTTTGAGCCCTGCATGGATGCCATGTTTCTTTGCCCAGTTGCATATTACTAATAAGAGTACTTTATTACAACTATATAATTTATTTATTTTCATATGGCTTATATTTTGGAGACGGAATCTTTGCCATTTCTAAAGTGGAAATTTTAGACAAAATTTAGACAAACTTTTGTTTGATATTTTGAGGTCTGCTTTATAATTTCAGTAGTACGAGTTATGATGGCCACCTGCACACATGCAAGCACTGCTCTTCATTTTACAAAGAGCCTCTGGAATTCCAAGGCAACAACAACCTAATAACATCTAATTAATACTCAAAGTTCTAGCCACAGCAAAAAGGGCAACAATCAAATTGTAATCTTCCACAACAAAGCAAAGTACACAAGACTTCTAGGCTTGTATTAAACATTTTTCCACCACTGAAATTTTCATCATGTATTCTGTATACAAGCATGCCCACAGAAAATATCACAAATATTTCTACTAAGCAGCTGCTAAAATATTCTGTATTGTGCAATAATTTTCTCCAGGGCAATTCCACTGCTGAAATTATTTTATTTTGGAAGAAGTTAGATACGGTTGCAAAACAAACAAAGATTGTTTGATACATGACTACATTTAATCTCAAATTCTCATTAACACACCTATCTATCTAATAATAGAATTCAACTCCTTGGACACCTTCAATGTTTTGTTTTCAGATTCGATCAAGAGGAACTAATGCAAAAAGATTTCAAATATAAAGGCTCTTCGATTGTTGCCTTCACACGCGTGTAATAACTAAGAATTACTGTACACACTATTTTAGTCTAAAACATCTGTACAAATTTTAAACTTGGACTAAACTTTGACTACAGTGTACGAATATTGTATTTTGGTAAATACAAAGCTAAGACCAGTTATGACACCAGCAGAAAAATATACGTTAGAAACCCGCGCTGACGACCTCAGCTACATGTGTAAAATAGCACTTTAAGTTTCTATCATAATCTTGCGGTCTTTTTGTTGAATTTTCCTTGATTGTGTGCAAAAATTAAATAAACATTGCCATGCGCAGACAAAACAGGACACAGACAACGTGTGTAACCTCCACCGACCAACGGAAATACATTTCCATAGCAAGGGCGATTGCGAAACACGGAATCAAACGTTTAAAAACTCTTTGTGTTCCACTTTGCCGACTATGGACACAATGAAAAAATCAAGTAAAAGAACCACGTCTAAATTTTAAAACTGGCTGAAGCAATGCAATGCTCAAGCCCAGATAGAGTGAAAGCTGTAGCAAAGAGATTTTTAGATCTCGTAAATCATGAAAAATACCGTGACCTAAACGCTAAATGGACCACAACACGTGCTAGCAACAACAAATTGAATTTATCTTTCGTATATGTTTCCAGCATTTTCACGACCTAAGATCGTGCCTTTTAATTAACCTAGTTACAAAAATTGTCCTCATGGCTGAGCAACAACTGACCCTACAATCTTACACGCATGCATCCAATAAAAATAAACAAGACATTCATCTGAAGAACGGGATAAAAGCTCTGATATTAATCGTTTCGGGAAAGAATATTTTTCCGACCAGAGAAACAGCAAATCAACACCAGAGCAAACGGTGTTAGGATGAACGTATACAAAACACAACAATAAGCCCAAGCTAACAACAAATCATCTTGAGAGAATGTGAGTTTCCAGTTGACCTCGGCAAAATACTCATACCTGTAGGTTATATACAAGCAGTTTAAAATAAGAAACCACGGCAAATAACAGAAATGCCTCTCACCTTATCGTTCCCGTAGGAGAAGGAACTGGAGAAGCGAAGTTAGAGTCTGATTGAGGGATGTTTATTCGTAGAGGTGGAAGAACCTTTGTTCTCGGTGGGCTAGGAACACGTTTCGGAGTCTTGTCACTAACTAAGGAGGTGAAACGAACCTTGACATTTGTTGAAGGAAATCGCAACACACAGCTAAAAGAAAATTGACCACATTTTCAATGAGCTACGTTAAGCATAAGGTAAAATTGTTCCATTAAACAATACGAAATATTACACGACAAACGATAAAGTTTGTATACATACATGTAGGGTAATTTCAATGGAGGTGCCCCCCGTCGATGGAAAACACCGTCAACAAATATTCCGTTCTTCCCGTTGCAACTGAGATAGAAATCCTGATTTTCAAATTTCAGCTGCAAGTGCTTCCTTGAAACGAAACTGGAATGTCCCATGTTCACGTCCACGCTGCCAAGACTGCTGTTTCTTCCGATAATAATCCGGCTTTGCCGCACCAAATATTCGAACTCGCGACCTTCAAGTTTGGCAATGGGAGTCACAGTGTTGACACCAGACCACAGTTGTCTTGCAGGATTAACTGCGCCTGATTTTAGAGCTAGCAGAGCCAAAGCATCGCTTTCCTGATCTTGGCTAGGCGAAGACATCTTCCACTGACAGCCTGATTCCAAATTCCCTTGCGTTGCACAAGAAAAAGGATCAAAAGCAAAACAACAACACGAGGAGAAACATACGGGCATTCCGCAAACCTTAAAGTTCCAAATTTGGAGATCATTACCAAATATGGAGGTGGAGCGTTCCTCGCACAGGCGGGTCCCTATTTGCGTCGATTTTGAAAGGGTCTTGTGATTGTGACGGTCTTTCCCATTTGCAGCGAATTTTATGTAATTTGTGTTGAGCTGCGTCACTAATTTACAAGAAATAGAAAAAAGAGTGCTTTGAGTCAAGCATGATTGAAAACCAGGGAATGCTAAGGACGAGGCGGCCTGGCCGAGTGGCCGAGGACACTGGAAGTGAACTGGAGTCCTTCATCAGTACCGCTATTACTCGTTCATGGAAGTGGCAAATTCAACTCCTCGACCCTCCTCGACCCTCCTCGACCGAGTGATGCAAATCAGCCTCTCACCAGTTGGGATTCTCAGTTAATAATAGTTTTTGTTCTATTTACAGTATTTGTTTTTTTAACTACAGTACCCAGTTAGCGCAACAGTGCTAAATACATTTGAGAGAGGCTGCAAACGAGGTTGGTTCATGCTTAGCGGGCTTAGCGTGCGTATATCGAGTTTGGAGAGCACGAAAAAAGCGTTACAGTTGTTGGGCGCAATAGCCTCCTAGCTTCTTGAGTGCTCTCCAAACTTCCCAAGTGCATTCATAACTCGATGTACGCGCAGCTAAAAGCAAGAACCAGTTCTTTCATAACATGGCGAAAAGATATTGGGCGCTAAAACTTGTTTTATTTGCGACTGACTACAAAGTTCTTACAATGCTCAGTGAAGGAAAACAAAGCCATTACTGAGGATCCTATCACGCCACAGTCAGTTGAGCAACAGTTGAACGAAAACGCTTAACCTGATTCTAAAATTGTCAATGAAGAATTCGCTTCAAATTAATTATAATAAAAATGCAGACAAACAAATTCTGCAAATGGAAGTCAGCAAGTTTAAGTAAACATCGTAGCTTTGCAAAAGTCGAAGACTCGATGTAGGGCTTGGATTGTTCAGAATGATCTTAATTTTCATTGCCGAAACATAAACTAAGGAATTAGATGGGTCTAGCGATCGCTATGCTATAAGTTGTTTGTATTTTTATTAGAATTCCAAAGTTTATGCACCTCCGAAGCCCTTCACTGCGTGAAATCTCGATCTTGTGAGTTCTGAGGTGGGACAGATCAGACCTTAAGATGTTATTTTAGCTCACATGATACACATATATAAAACTGCAGCGGCTGGGAGGCAGGATTGACAGCTATTGTGGCTATTTCACGCCACAGTGCAAGTGACTTGCTTAGTTCTTTTCTGGCGTGGTTACTAGTACTTACATGGCTATCAATGATAAAACTAACTTGGAGAGCGTCAGTCTCCGGCATTGCAAAAGATTGGTAAAATTAAAAATATTCCGAAGAAATGCAAGTTTTTAAAAAAGCAAAAGAAGCCAAAGAAAATTACCTCCTGAAAATGGAAATTGAAGATACTTAACTCTGAAAAACCTTGGTGCTAATTCACATATCTTTCACCGCCGCATGTCTCACGATCGAGGAAAGAATGTAACAAGATGTTGACCTTTATATAACACTGGCAGCTAAAGAAGCTGGTTTTAGATGGATTTCTCAGGTCAATGGTCTGGAATCTTTTACGTGGGGAAAACAGTAGCTGAAGTTAGCACTGAACCATACATTCTAGGCAAAACTAACAGGAGGACCGGATAAACAAGATAAATATTCCAGGAAAAATGCCATACACGAACAAGTTTCAGTCGTTCATTTCTCTTTTCTCAGAAGATCACATGACAAATTAAAAATATGAGACGAGCTTCTCGTCACGTACCAAAACGATCTGTGGTAGTTGGTCAGTAATTCAAGTTTGAGGTGGCTTCATAGGGTAAACCGGCGAAGTGGAATGCATGTGCGACGAATTGGATTAAAAAAAAATTCAAACAAGGCAGCGGCTAGATCCTTTAAAGAAACTCTCACCGATCATCACCTGAGATGTCAGCTTCCACGGAGCAAGTTATTTACAATTTTATGACCAGAAACACTTAATTGCAACGTTTTAAAAGCTCTTTGCCGAGCTTATTCTTATTTTGACGATAGATTTTGAAATATTTATATGTCAGTAAAACTACGGGAGTAGAAACAGTTACCGTGCGTTTTTTCTTGTGTTTCTAGTATGAGCTTCACCCGTCTGCTCGAGTCGCGCTCTCCCGAAAAGACGACAGTAGAAGTGCGAAACACGAGTAGACAGCTTCAGGCTACAGACTTCAGCCTTATCTGAAGAAAATGACAGCTACGCCACTGATGTAAGCTGACAAGACGACAAAGAGTTAAATTAAGACTCTTTATTTCACAAACAATTTGTACATGTAAATATTTTTGCACTTTAAAAGTGCCACGCAAGGTGAGAGTGAGACGACAACAGTACAACTAGGCGAAAAAAAAAACAAACGACTTTTATCTCGAATTCAAGCGAGAGAAAAGTAATGAATGAATATAAAAATAGGTAGCTTTTTAAATGAACTACAGTACCAAATAAAGAATCAATTATCGTGGAGTACAAGAAACTTTAAAGAATGAGTTGGGACGTAAGAGAAAATCACTGACACCCGAAACTATAAAAGAAAAAAAAAAAGAAAGTTAAAGTAAAAATTGGAAGTATGGACAGTGAAACGTTTTGTTGTTTACATCATCAAAATCCTCTTGTCTCTAGCACTTAGAAATAAACTTAACCGAGGGAAAAAAAGTCCACACTCTTTTGTCAATCGTACAGTTTTTAACACGTTTCTAAGGCTAAACAATAAAGTGAGTACTAATTATTAACACTTGTAAGTGGAAAGCACTCAAGAATAAACGCATGGATTCAAGCGCTTAATAACAACGCAACTCCCGCGAGTGTCCACTTAGCCGGGGATTCCTTGGTCTTCAGGAAGAAATTCCACACGTAGGTGGGGCCTCGCTGCCTCGTCTTATACACTGGACACTCATAAACGTTCTTGGTTTCTTGTTTGTCGACTGGGATGGCGCGAATGAACATAACTGGCATACCAGGAGTAAGTTCCTTCAGTCTTGATTCTGCTATCATGCCGGTCTGTGTGTCCCACCTCGCGCCCTCCATGAACAGTCCGTGTACATAAGCACCTTCTCGGGGTGGACTGTTGAAATCCTCTTTGTTTTTCTTCGTGACGTCAACCTGAGAAAATATATACGTCGCATAAGTCGAGGCTCGGGTGAATTACCCCCCGAGATGTCAAGTACTCTTTTGAATCCTCCTTGAGATGTAGAATCCAGTCAGCAACTAGTTTAAGACAACAACTTGAGCAAAAGAGTCCAGTTTTCAAACATACAGGACAAATAGTAACAGTTGCAGCTGAAGGTCTCAATTTATACGTTTGTAAAATACCATTTTGATGAAGAGTGTCATTTTGAAGTTACAGTGACCCGTATGCTAGGTTTCTCAGCAAATTTTGTCAGGAATATGTGGTGTGATATGTGATAAGTGATATGTGAATATGTGATTTATGATTTGGTTTTATTAACGTAAACTAGTCAGCAATAACCTCCTACTGTTTTCTGTTGTTGACGACTTTTGCCTTGGATCTTAACTTTTTGGTTTTGCAAAAATTTTGCCCGGCCCGACTTTATCAGATTCTCTCCTTCAAAATCAAAGCCGGGAAAAAAGGTTTTCTCTTTTGTCAATCGGAAAAGAATTTCAGAGACTGCGTGTTTTACGAATAGGATTGAAGGCTTGATTTTTGGTGTTTCGCTCTCTCTTACGAACCACAAAATAACCACAAGACGAGAAGCGGTTGGATTTGCAGGGCATTTACCTGAAGTGCCATCTTATCCAGAGGCCATTCGTTCTTTCTTGCCATAGACTGCTCAATAGCAGTAAGGAAAGACTGTGGATTGAAGAAACCAGAAAGCCAAACAACGTTTGGAAGACAAAAGTCCGATGTCCAACTCTCTAACTCCTTGATTCGCAGCAGCAAGTCCACAAACCATGCAGCCAGGCCTGACATGGATGGATAAGCACGGCGCGTCCAGGATTCTGGGACATCATCCAAGTAGAGAGAGTTACCAAGTTCCTCCATGTCAGCAGTGATGGTCAGTTCACCCTGCAAAGTGCAGTTTGAGTTCGAGTATTAATTTAGAGACGGGTCAAAACATAAGGAACGTTACAATATAGTAGTGATCCACGATCCTCCATAGGTAGACAGATGGAGGCCATAAATTCTACCACAATGCCATGCGAATCTCACACAACTCATTAAGCACAAGGAAAGTCATAGTTTGGAAATGGCTGTCTCTGAGCGTTGAAAGGGTTTTCATGCACTAAGAATTATGGATTAATGTAGCACTCTCTATCTTTTTTCCTATTGGGAAGTGAGAGTGATCCTCAATGGCGAGATTGGAAAAGCTCACAATATGGGCAAACTTGAACAAGCCGGGATCACATTTCATGTTCGAAATTTCTCCGAAATAAATCGAGGGTTTACATGTTAGTGTTTACACGAGGACGTATTCCACGCATGTGCTACGCAAACTTCTCTATTTCTTTTACAGTCTAAAGCTAAGAAATGTCACAGGACACCTTCACAGCAGTGGCTACAGAGAAAACTTGACAGGCAATAAGATGGATTGTGTGCTAGAAAATCCCAATTTTATCACGACTGATGAACTCACTTTGAGACCCAGATCCAGCTCTTTCAGCGAGCGTTTGATCTCGCTCGTTAAGATGTTCATTCGTTCACACTCCTGGAAGGCCACCACAGTGTAAGGCGTACGATCTTCCACACGAGCCATCATTTCCTGCACGTTAAACTCGTCTGGTAACTTCTCCAAGATTTCATCCAAAACCTGCTTCACCTGTTTTTAAACAGAGGTAGATTTAATAGTCAGTTTCGATAGAAAAGGCTGAATCTTCTAGTAATCAAAGCTGTGATATTTTGAAGCGAATTTCATACCGATGATTGTAAAAATTTCATTAGTACTTTTTATCATCTTCTAAATGTAATTTGTGTATATTTATATGTATTCTGTATTTCTTTTTTTAACACTGTAAAATTAATGTTTGTGTGAGTTTAAAATAAAATTGAATTGAATTGAGCTGTGAAACTAAGCAATGGCATGAATGTAAATTCTGTCGAGTGACGAGAGTTATATTTGGATTGGAATAGAGTAGACTAAAACGTCATCCGTTTCCACTCTGTCTTTATGTTATTCTTTATGTTATCTTACATTACCCTTGCAATAAAAGTCAAGCATATGGGAATACACCAACTGATCACCAGTTGATTTCTGGCACAATTAAATTCTCCAACTAAGCAATAAAAGAAAAGAAAGGAAACAGGCAAGGTTTTACGACTTAATCACCTTTTCTTCTCGAGTTTGTCCTCCGCCGCCTCCGGCACCCGCGTCTCTGGGCTGCATCTCGAGCACAGTACGGAACAAATTGTCCGAGGTCGCTGTTAAGAAGCCGATCTCAGCATTAGGATGCAGACCGTACAGGTATGGACTCTCTGGGGGTAATGCTTCATCAATGTAAGCGTGGTACGTCTTGTAGTCCGAGTTGGGAGGAATGGGGAATCCTGGAGCAAGGTTCATCTCGCCTTCAAGCTGTACAAAGGAATAAAGTGACGCGTGAGTTGATTATTACAGCCGTGATTTGGGCAGTGACAAAAATTATTTTTTTTCCGAAAGGAATCGGATTCAAAGACCTTACTTGGGATCAAGTCCTCGCAGAGGGGTGACGGTTTTGTTGTGACGGAAATAAACTTAACTCTCAAAGCGCTTTATCAAGACAGGAGAAAAAGAAGTGCCAGCGGATTGACTCGGAAACCTGATGGGATGCCACTGGGAGGGGGACTGGAGTAACTATTGACCGATTAGCATCCCGTCCACCGGGAGCAGCAATACCACTATCCGCTTCATACAGTCACACTTAAACCGTCTAACATAAAATTCAACCAGGGTAAAATGTTCAAGTGCGAATGATTTTAGGATCTGCTGGGTGTACCGTCTTCACTGACAAAATTTAGAAATATGCACGCGAGGTTCTATCTCACCATATCTGGTTTCATGTACTCCTCCAGGTAAGTTCGACACAGTCTTCTATCCCAGTCGTCTGTGATATGACCGCCATACATGATCTCACCGAACAAATAACGCAGATCAGTCCAGGGAACCTGACAAAAAGCAAAACAGATTAGCCCCGCAATCATAGCTCACGCTTTGACACTTGGCGGGGGGGGGGGGGGGGGCACTCCCTTACTTGGACTACATAGGTATGTGCGGCCCAAAAGGTTTGCACTTTTGTCAAGAATTAATTATATTTTTTTTAAAGAAGAGGCTACTTATCCATAAGATCATCAACAAAAACCTTCATAATACCTTAAACATCTGTCAGAAGTATATAGGTCAGGTCTGAAACAGGGTATAGATGTAAGGGTCAGGTCTTAAATAGACTATCAACTTTTTGGTCAGGGTTTGGGAAGCCGGCCGCACACCCCAACCGGATATTTCTGGGAGTAACACCCCACCCCACCCGGGTTGCCATCAAACTGCTCTATCGTCAAGGCTTAGAGAATACCCGGATACTCACGAACTGCAAAGCTCTTATTGTATACTTACCTTAGCATTAGCCTCAAGGTAGTTGTAGAGTACATTAACACTGATGGTCAAGTCACCAGTGTTAAACGGATAGGACCTGTTCCATCCCTGAGGACCAAACTTACGGCGCTCAGCAACGCACGCGTGGAAATAACACAGCGCAAACAGAATGCTCTTGAATTCATTCTCACGGGCACACATCTCCAGCGTGTCCTGACAAGGAGAAAATTAAAAGGTAAGGTTGATTTATCATCTGTACACAGCTGATCAAGGTATCGGCATATAATGGAACATATCTCTTGATGTCTAAAAGGCACTGTGTTTGCAACCCTTAATATCATGCGCAATAGCTTCACGTAACACTCCGCTTCCTTCTGGCTATTCAATCTCTACCTCCGCTGACACTAAGACATTTTTTTTCTCGACTTTCTCTGATAGGAAAGGTGTTTTCGAGCAGATCTGCCATTCTTATGACGAAATTGCAAATACTAAAACTTGAATGTTGTGTCGATTTTACCAGCTGAAAAGTTCGCTCGATGCTACGTGCAGTGTTCAAGCGTGCGTCACTGAAAGAACCTGACGGCTACCTGGTTAAAGTTGTCCAAAGCCTGATGTAAATTGGCTTGCATGCCAGTGGGCGGTTCGTTAGTGATCTTGATGGATGACTCCAGAATTCCTTGAGGTATGATATGAGCATCAGGCGAGCCCGCCGGTTCAGCGGAGATGTACACTCGATAATTCTCATGGCTTCCTTCACTGTAAGCTTCAAGTTTCTTCTCCAGAGTCGGCAGCCATTTTTTCACAAGATGGATATTCTACAACCAAAGTCGAATTGAGAAGACATTTATTAGTGAAATCACTTACCCAGCATTTCTAGGCTTCTCAGTCAGCGCCTGGGCCCCAGACAGCCAACCGCTGACTACCGGTTGCGAGTAACAAAATTGGGGTTCAAATGCTTCAACATTTACGAAAAGTTTCAAAATTACTTATTGCAGT
The DNA here is from genome assembly GCA_019787425.1 of Platygyra sinensis. Classification (NCBI taxonomy): domain Eukaryota; kingdom Metazoa; phylum Cnidaria; class Anthozoa; order Scleractinia; family Merulinidae; genus Platygyra; species Platygyra sinensis. Next base: position 61,050 of record JAHPZR010027811.1, read on the forward strand.
GTAAAATAAGATTTATCACAGCTATTATCTTCAAATTACCTGCAGAATGACCCAATGTCCTTCTTTAGCGGCCAAGTCCAAACTCTGTTCCGCAACAATTTCCTGACCCTGAAAATTAAAATAACAAGAACTTCATTTCACACTCGAATTTTCTTTTGAAAATGAAGACAAGCTTCAAATTTTCATGGGGCTGGGTTGTCCGAAAGCCGTTTAACGCTAACCCAGGATTAAAAGTTAACCGAAGTATTAATTTTTCACGTATAAAGATGTTTTTGTTGCTTATGTTTTTTATGGTTTGAGATTGCTAAGATTCAGCACTAAAGGACAAACAATATAAAAAGCAAACCTCACCGACGAGTTACAAAACTCGAATCAAAGTTCTCGCTAATCTTGGGGTAACTTAATTGAGCTTTGATGGTTCACTCAGCATGAGCTGACTTTTCTCACCTGTCCAAGTGACACGTTATGGAAGTTCTTGTTATCGAATGTGAAGCCGAGTTTCTTGCCCAGTGCCTCCACGTCCTTCAGTGGATCGACTCCTGGGGACAAGATGAAGAAGATTGGGGTCCCAGGCCCGCTCTCTTCGTAAGACTTGGCAAACTCTACTTGACGATTTTCCACATATTTTGCACCCATCTTTTCCTCAACAAAACCGCTGTGTAAGGCAAGAGAACAGACAATTCAAATGCTTTAACAAATATGACAGAGTTCAAACTCAAAAATAATTCACCAAGTTTAAACAATGACCGTGACGATGTTGGATCTCTGATCTCAATCAGCGGAGATTTTTTGCGACTTTATTTCTTTGTTATCTCCTTAGCTTTAGTTTTGATTGAGAAGATATATCAAACACTCAAAAAGTCACTAATAAATAAATAAATAAATAAATAAATACTGAATAAATAAACAACTAATAAATAAATAAATAAATAAATAAATAAGAATCTTAATGAAGAGGACCAGACTTTTAAATTTGAAAAAAGACATGTTTCGGCAACTCCTGTGCCATCGTCAGTTTACGGATGGAATTACAATGATGAACAATATATAGCGGAAAAATTAGAATAACAAAGGTATGATACACAACTGATTACAAAGAAAGATTAAGATTTACATGAAACAATTGTTGATTTAGGGAGGGTTTCTCCCAGTGAATATGCACTGCCTCCTTGATTTTTAATTGTGTCCGTGTTGTTGCTTGATCTATTACAACAAAGCACTCGCTCGAACAAAGTGCCCTACACCCAGGTGAATCCTGTAAATGCTTGAAAATGTGAGAGGCCTTATCTATATTTAAGTGCTCGTTTATGCGCGTGCAAATGTGTCGGGAAGTCTCGCCGACATAGCAGGCACCGCAGCCTGCACACCTGAATCTATTCACTCTGAAGACGATGCGGTGCAGTTTTTTCATTATCTTAACAGCAGGCATACAAATATACGGTTCAATATAGGCTGCCTTTTTTAGATGTCCTCATTGACAACAATCAGGTCCCTGTTCTCACCACGGTGTTTCGCAAATCGACCTTTACCGGCCTCCTTATGAATTTCACTAGCTTTACATCATACTCCTATAAGCTGGTTAGCTCAGTTGGTAGAGCGCCGGACTGCTGTGCGGGAGGTCGAGGGTTCAAGCCCCAGACCGGACCAACACTCAGAGTCTTAAAATAACTGAGGAGAACGTGCTGCCTTTGTAATTATATCTGCAAATGGTTAGACGTTCAGGTCTTCTCGGATAAGGACTATAAATCGTAGGCCCCGTCACACCTGCATCTTCGATGTTATGGTTAGCTGGGGACGTAAAAGAACCCACACGCTTATCGTAAAGAGAAGGGCATGAAGTTCCCGGTGTTGTGGTCTGGCCTTGGTTGTTATACTGTGAAATGCTCGGAGATATTAGCTCATATGGAGCTACTCTACAATCCGAGGGTAAACAAAGTATTCACTTCACTTCAAGTTAGGCTTAATTAGAACTCTTATAGATAGAGCGTATAAGATTAATAGTACTTGGCTAGGATTCCATCAGGAAACTACTAAGATAAGGGATTTTTTACTCAAAAATTCTTATCCAGCACACATTATTGACAAGGCTATTAATTCAATAAGTTTTTTCAGTTTAACAGGCAAAATGGCAACAACAGCCCAGAGTGCTCCTATGTCAAATTACCTTACGTGGGTAAATTTTCTGCTATTCAGTGCACAAAAACGGATTCGTAGAACCATTCAGCGTTTTTGTGACAACAGCTTTAATATTAAGCTAGTGTTTTCTTCGTTCAAACTCGGCTCTTTGTTTAGCGTGAAAGACCTTATCCCTAAAGAGCTCAAATCATGCGTTGTTTATAGATTCAGGTGTGCAGGCTGCGGTGCCTGCTATGTCGGCGAGACTTCCCCACACATTTGCGCGCGCATAAACGAGCACTTAAATATAGATAAGGCCTCTCACATTTTCAAGCATTTACAGGATTCACCTGGGTGTAGGGCACTTTGTTCGAGCGAGTGCTTTGTTGTAATAGATCAAGCAACAACACGGACACAATTAAAAATCAAGGAGGCAGTGCATATTCACTGGGAGAAACCCTCCCTAAATCAACAATTGTTTCATGTAAATCTTAATCTTTCTTCGTAATCAGTTGTTGTATCATACCACTGTTACTTTAATTTTCCGCTATATATTGTTCAACATTGCAATTCCATCCGTAAACTGACGATGGCACAGGAGTTGTCAAAACATGTCTTTTTTCAATTTTACAAGTCTTGTTCTCTTCATTAAGATTCTTACAAAATTGCTGCTTTTACGTCCTTTTATAAATAAATAAATAGATAAATAAAACGAACCAACAAGTAAATAAATGAATACATGAAATAAATAAATAAATAAATAAATAAATAAAACGAACAAACAAGTAAATAAATAAATAAAACAAACCAACAAGTAAATAAATGAATAAATAAATAAATAAAACGAACCAACAAGTAAATAATAAATAAATAATAAATATTTTTTCGCGATTTGAAGAAGTAAAATGAACAAACCCAACCAATCGCTGTGAAAACTATGTAAAGAACGCAGACGCAAACAAATATGTACGCCAAGAAGTTTAAAGAACGAGCAAAAAATTAAATCCTTTGTACACGAGAAGGCAGTTGTTGTTGTTGTTGTTGTTTTGTTAATTCAGCTAAGATTCCGGCCATTAGAGCGGTTTTCAAACTTGACAGTGTTGAAAGTAATCAGGCAATTACTATGGTTTTGGTTTTGTTTTACTGTAGTCTAGTTGGTAAGTAATTCAGGGTTTGATTTTGGTTTTACGACACTCAACTGAAAACAGCTCATTCACTGGAAGTTGATAAGACGAAGACCTTCCGCATACTATAGAATAAAACAGTGTGTTTCGTTGTATTTACCTGACGGCATATGTCATTCTGTCTGGTCTCAGAGCCCTCATCATACACAGTTTCTGTAAAGAGCTCTTGTTCTTCCACTCCTGAGGGAATTTCTCTTTCTCAGGACACTCGCTCTCTACAAACTTCTTCCATCTCTTGGCCGATCCTTCAATGTCACGATCCAGGTTACGGAATTCTTCCATGTTACTCAGTGCCTATGGAAAAAAACATACCCGAAAACGAGAAAAGTCACACAGAAGTTCTCAACTCAAATCGCGCGACGCTGCTTTATACAGTATATACTATTTTGAATCTAGAATGTGAGCAGTAACGCAAATATGGCACATTGCGCGAACACACGTCTTTTCTGTGTTTTTCGTTTTCCTTCAATGGTCGTACTTTACAAATAGTTTTTTGAACTCACCTTAATTCCGCCCCAGCAGAGGTTGTTCAGGAAGTCTACTGGGCTCGTCACGTTCATGACTGCTGGAAAACGAAGAAGAAATTCCAGCTCATGGGGTACGATCTCTTTCTTCATGAGTAAAATCTGTTAAGAGAAACGGAAGAAACCAGTTAGACATAATACCATAGCGTTTCTCAAGATCTTTGTTTTCAAGGGTTTCTTAATATAACACAAGAGAAGCAACGACAGCCAAGAAAAATAAGATAAACATCTGACCATTGGACTGTAAATTTCTACAAAGTTATATAAGACTAGACACTCAAAGAGCGTTAACTTAGGCTTCGTACCGCAGTATCAAATCGTACTTGACAAGTAAGCTTATTGAACACGATAAAAACAAATAAAAGAATCAGGATATTTTCACACCACAGTTGCGCTTAGATATTTACTATTTAAGCTGCTTCGTCGAGTAATCAACTCTTGAATTTCTTACCTGAAACGCGACTTGAGCAGTGAAGATGAGTTTATCCTTTTCAAACAACCCTCGTGTGGTGTAAATGAACACTGAAAACGTGATGCAGTCGATCAGATTGTTAACTCGGAGTTTCACTTCTTCTGCAGGTTCAGCTCTGTCGATAGCCTTTTGAAACACCACATTGAATGCCTGACAAACGGATACAAAAACACAGATAAGATGTGTAAATGTGCAGACAATATTTAACCTGCCATCGGATTCCTGCACAAAAACTACTTCACTCAATATTTGTTCTGCGTTCCCGTGTTACATAGCGATAGACTGTTTTACAACTGACCTTGAGAGAAAATTGGTAGATCGGATTGATCTTGTTGAGGTCGTTCAATATGAAGTACAATAATGATGATCTTGCAGCCGCTGGTCTGTACTGTTCGCGGGCTTCGTTGATCTTGACCTCTGTAGTTTTACCCTCGGCGACTTTAACCTCGATCTCTGCAGCTGTTCGTTTGGTTGTCTCCAAGTTCTCCACAAGAGCGTAGTCACCCAAGAAGTTTCCGCCGGCAGCAGACAAACGGGCTAATAAGGAATCCTCTAATTCTTTGATCTTGATAGTAAACTGGTTCATTTGTTGCGTCAAATTGGCCTAGAAGCAAACACGGACATTTAAGAGCAAGCATCTTAAATAGTTTCACGCTAATTCAATAATCGACTTGTCTTCGTAGCAACAATGTCAGCAATCTACATGTTCTGAAACTTGTAGCTTCAGTTTTACACTGATCGGAACGGCCACACTAAAATGGTCTACGATCTAACTTTCGTTGTCAAACACATAACACGAGCACTTGTTACCTTTGTCTCTTCGAGATCTGGCCTCTCTTTACGAACAACGTCAGCCAACAGCTGATCTTCCAAGCCTTCACGTGTGACCGTGAAGTTGATAAGGGTGGTCTGGGCCTGCATCTCGGGTTTGTAATGAGGATTGGCAAGTTTGGTGTGAAGAATGAGACGGAATTCTGGGTGATACTCAACTTCCTTGTCACCCATCTTGATGTACCTGGAAGACGAAGAGTTGTGCACCATTTAACCTATGTTCTGAGTCGCTCGAGGTTACAAGTGTAAAGTAGGATTGAACAAAACTTGGGTTGCTATCAACTAGGACTGTAACGAGGGAGGAACAACGCCAAGCATTTTTACCTTAACTTCAAAACTTTCATCACACATGTTTTGATTTTATTGATCAGCCCTTGAAAAGACAGGAATTGTACTAGGAAATTGGTACTGATGGGTAATGATGACGAAGATGGAAATAGGTTGTGATATGAAGAAAAGCTGAAGAGAGCATATAAGATGGAAAATGCAGCTTGAGCACTGTAGTCTGATGAAGGACCAAAAGCTCTCTGCAGCCAGCTGAAGCAACATGCTTCATTTTAACATTCATGAATAAACTCTCTGGTATTAGTGACCTACAATTAAAATACTGGATCACGGAGACCAAAAAGTGGACAAAAACAAAACGCACCTTCCTTTCTTGATAGTGTTTCGGCCGACCAGAGGATCCAACACCGGGTCCATATTCTCACCCATGTTTTCAATGAGTACACAATCGCCATTTGCTACTGCACGTTCGATGGCATCCAGATATCTGTGAAACAAAACAACCAGCCTAATTACACATTGCCTGCTTACAGTACAAGTAGTACCTACAACAGTCTCTTGACAAAACCAAACACAGCGTGGCGTCATTGCTTACATTTTTAATTCGGTCAGAACTTCATGCTAGCCCACATATCCATATATGGATAGGACATAACCATATATGAATATATATGGATAAGACAATATGGGAGTGTGCTCTATATGTGGGCTGGCATGAAGTTCTTGCCTTTAATTCATTCATGCACTCATGCGCAATCAATGAGTAATTCCAACAGATACCCGATGTAGAATTTTAATTCGTTATTAACATATGACTAGGCATAAAGCCAGATACGAATTGAATTCAGACATTTTTAGAGCTTGTGAAACTCGGTAGTTGATGAAAGCTTTGGTTTCAGAGACCTTAGCTTTCACAAGCTGAAAAATTTCCGGATGGCAACAGCGCTAATGAATTCATACATTCATTGTAAAATATCGCGTTTTTAAATCTGCGTTTATCTTGGGACAGTTAATCACCGTGCTCTGCACTTTCAATTTCCAGAACTGATATTTTTGTAGCCTGATCAGAAATTGAATCACTTTCAAAGTAAACACAAATGTTTTTCTATATTACCCTTTCTGTCCCAGTCTGACAACTCGGAGTTCCTCTCCTTCTCTGGTTTTGATCCACTTAATGCCCTGTAACTGTGGATCGATCATAAGCGGCCATCTCTCGCAGTTCGTCAGGATGGTGGCATTCTCAGTACTCATTCGATCACTCGGTAGGTTCTCGTTTTGCCAAGTGGCCACGGTTGCGTTGTCAGTCAACAAGGTCAGCGGATCGAGGTTTTCAGTGATCTTGATAGGAACCTTGTGTAGAAAGATAAATACATTAAGTAATTTGAAGTTTATGTAATCCTTTTCAGTCTTCACAAATCTTAACCACCGTGTTCCTCTGTGGCTTGTTGTCTCCTTTTAGACCTTTTTCCGCCCTTGGAAACTAGTATTTTGTGACTTCCACGGATTTTAAAGTAACTGGAATAAAATGGCTTTTAGAATAACGACCTATCAGAACGTAGCTAAATTTAGCTAACATTTGACCTTAAGTGTCCGCTTGCTAGCTTGAAGACCTCAAAAGAAGTGTCCATTACGACAAGAGTCAGGTAAAGAAGATGGCACAAACAGCACCGAAATTAACTACGAGCAAGTGTCTACTTTGGTGAAGATGCCCCCTTTGGGTAAGTTTCTGCTGCTCACAAGGAATACCTATCAGCAGAGATTCTTCTGTAGAAGTATGAGATGCACCTCAGTCACAAACACAACCAATTTTGTATTGACTTACCGACTGCCCTTTCAAGAATGGAAGCCACTTCTCGAGCATCAGACTGTCACGGTATTTCCTTGTGAAGCAGCCCACATACGATACGAACGCAGTAGTCAGCAAAACATCCCCGGGTAAAGTCTTCTCCTGCTCCTTGAAGTTCGCCACAGATTCGGCCCAACGGACATTTTCCGAAGCCAAGCCGCCGACCAATCGATTAGCCAGCTCGATCGTCATCGCTGTCTGTTCGGCTTCTTGCTGGCACTTCAATTTCTCAGCTGTGGCCTTAAAACAAATAACATATTTAACGTTAATTCTGATCAAATGTCCCTGAGTATTTAAGCAGATAAAAAGCCATAAAGTCAAGGTTTGTTTGTTTGAGATCTGCAAACGTTGTTGAAAAACTATGTTGTATTCAAAGGAGGTCGATACTGAGCACACCAACCCTCTGCACCGGGCGTTGGTCGTAAGGCTAATCAGCTTGCACCGTAAATATCCCCTGATTGCGGAAACCAGAGTTCGTTGAGTACAATCTACTCTCGATTAAACCAGAAGACTTGCCACTCTCCAGTGGACAAATACATCACTTGAGATGACGGCAGGATGAGTCGGGTGAAAACTCTCCTCAGTTTCATGGCCCCATTTTCCCAGGGGAGAGAAGAAATACAGCCAAGTCAGTTAAGGAGGTTTGGCCATGTGGTTTAGGGCGCTGCATTTCAAATCTGGATGTCCTTTGCTCAAATCCTCCACCCTACCGCTATCTGGATTTGTTCTCGGTAGTCCCGAGTTCAACTCCTCGACCGCCACCAGCAGGGATTTTTAATAGTTAATTCAATATTTGAATTTGTTTTTTAATTACTTACAGTGTCCCCAATTAGCACAACAACGCTAAATAAACTTATTTCTATTTTATTACCTTCTCGAATGATGCCGTGAGCTCAGCCAAGTTCTCATCGAGCTCATTGATCTTTGCCTTGATCTTAGATAGCTTCTCTTCGGCAGCTGCCAGCTCTGCATTAGCCGCGGCTAAGGCCTGTCTCTTGGGTTCTACGTCACAGAACACGTGATAGAATTTGATGATGTTGATGCACCATGCGCAGATACCTGCAGCAGCACCAGACTTGGATCGGATGAAGTCTGGTTCAAACTCAGGATCGTCAAGGTACGGCTGCACTGCTTTCAGGTTACTCTCATGAATATTTTCTTTGTCGTAGTTCACCAACTGGTCTAAAAATTGATCAACCTTTCAAAGAGACAGAAACGAAAAATCGTTGGTGGTGGCTGAGAAAATGAACCTTCCCATTTTACTTGCTGCGGAATTTTTCGGTACATCAGTAAAATCACAAAAAGATTGCCCTAGCGTTAAATATTTACCTTGGCCATCATGATCTTGCACTGCTTCCAGCTCCTGTCTTTAGGAATCTTGTTGGGCGGAGAAAGCAAAACATAGACAGCAGATGTGACGTTGACAACAGCTGAGGGTGGCGAACCAAACGACTTCAACTCTGTTAAGTTGTTTTTGTTGAGTGTGTTCAAAGCTTCTTGAGCGGCTTGCAGCGCAGGTTCAGCTTTGGCTAAGTCGGTTTCACAGGACCTCTGTTTCTCAGCGACATCTTTAGCAATGACCTGAACCTTCTTCTCTTCCTCATCAGCAATCGCTTTCTCTTTGCTAACCTTCTCAGTTTCGACGCCAACCTTCTCGATCAGTTTGTCCGCATCTTCGTTCTTCTGTTTGAGTTCGACTTCTTGGGAGGCCAGCTTGGCTTTCAGATCATCTACCTGGGAAGCTGTACTCTGTAACTTTAGCAAACCATTTTCCAGACGTTCTGTTTGTTGACTCAACTCGAGTGACTTCTTTTTCAAAAGATTTCGGTACAAGGTAATCTGCAAAGAACAATTAATATATTCCGTAACTGAGCTTCTATTCTTAAGACAGGTCTTGTGGGTACAAGAATCAAAGGCAAAAGGCATCACCATGGCAGTCAAACTGTATTTGTATCATGCACTTCCGGCCTTTTCTTATGCTGTCACAGGGTAGGGAAAAAATTGACATTGGGCAAGTCAGTTTCAGTTAGTTTTCACTTGCCCCCCCCCCCCCCCCCCCCCCCCCCCTAAATATCACTGCCAAGTGGAAGCCAAATGGAAATTACAGAGGAACGCGAAATATCATTTATCAAAGCTGGCATTTTTATTCAGATTCACAAGACTACCGAGGGTAATTTCACTTCCCCAGCGGACCAATGAACTTCTAGTTTCACTTACCCCGGGCAATCGGACTTGGTTAACCTTGTGACAAGGTGGTTCTAACTTTAAAGAGTGTGTATGAAACCCTAGTGAGTGACCATTCAAATGAAAGCTATTGAGCAGTACTTTCATGTGGTACTACATGTGTTCTATGCGCCCTGGGAGGAGGATGTGAGTGTTACAATTGTTGTAATTAAAGTTCATCACATCTTTAGTGGGACTTTGTTGTTGTAAGGAGCATACCTGTTCCAAGAAGCTCTTGGGAGTGGTGTAGTTGTAGCGCCGTTCATTTGCCAAATACAGCTGGCTTTCTTCGTTCACGCTTGTGTGTACATACGACATGAATTCGGCAACTGAAGGCTTTACCTCAGTCTATAAACAAAAAGACGTCGAAAATTAAAGTAGCCATTTTGGGGTGCAAAACCTCGATAGAAGTTAGCTAGTATTGATATTCATATTTATCCTGCCCGCCATCGTTAGTAATCTTGATTCATGGTGGATTTCTCTCTTTTTGTTAATTAACGTTCAAGAATTGCTGTTGCGTTTAATCTCTCACCTCAAGCTGTTCCAAGTCATCAATGAACCTCTTGCTGACGGACACCAAAGCCTCTTGGGGCCACTCGTGGAACCAATCAATGGCCGTACAGTTAGTGACAGCCGGGAACTTACGACTCCTCACGCGCAGCGTGGAACCCACGGGAGAGAAGCATAGGACAACCTGTCAGCGGTAACAGAATAAATAGACGCTAGTATGTTTAGTCCAAACGAAAAACTCGCCTTCTCAAAAGATCATGCGGTTCAACACTGAAAGAATTGCATTTAATATTTGGCGGTGTTTTATAGGGATTTCTAGCCTTGAGAAAAGCCGAAGTTTTAGCCGTGTAAAACTACCATAATTTTTTACTGTGTTGATATCGATGCCGTGTGTTGATGCCATGTTTGGCGCTTTAACTGTGCTTAAAGTTGTTGGCGAATCTTCCTCCGAAGTCTTCGGCAATCTTCCGAAAATGTTCGGAAAAGTTCGTGTGGCTTTCGGACAACTGCATTATTCTCTATTTATCATTGGCGAACATGTATGTCTCACGAAAATTCCGTCAAATCGATACTGGAGTTAAGTTCGTTTACCTTCAAATTTCGTCGGACTCGTTCAATGAAGAACATCCAGCAATTCTCTCTTGTGTCCTGAAGTCCAGCACCTTTCACTTCATTTCTGACTCCGGAGATAATATTCTCAACTTCATCATCAGCAAACAGACCTGGAATCTCACCAGAAGCCAGCAGATCGTTGATCAACACAAGGAAACTCTCTTCCGGAACTTGCGCGTCCGTCAACAGGAACACAGTGCCGATGTTTTTCAACCCTGCCTTGTTACACAGGTTTGCTAAGTCGAGCTGGATAGATGAGAAAAATGTTAATTAATAATTCAGCAAAATTAGTATACGTGTCTGATTTTATTCGCAGAGTAATCTCCATTACGTGGAGAAACGGTTGCCTCATCGGTGTTAGTGCGCTCGTCTCCGGGTGGAACGGTCCGGGTTCAAGCCCTGGCCTGGGACATTGTGTTGTGTTCTTGGGTTATACACTTCACTTTCATAGTGCCCCTCTCCACCCAGGTATATAAATGGGTACCAGCTAATTTAATGCTGGGGGTAACCCTGCGATAGACTAGCATCCCATCCAGGGGGAGTAGAAATACTCCTAGTCGTTTCATGTTACAGAAAGAGGAGATAAGCGCTGCCTGTTGGGCCACTTGGCTCGTATAGAGAATTAACCTACTCTCTTCTACACACCTTCAGGTCTGGTATGCTGTATCCTTTCCTCAGCGTGATCTGAAACACTTCCAAAGCACTGATGAAGGCAGCCAGACGAGCTAAACTCTGTTTACCGCTACCCCAACACCCACTAACAATGCGTTACCACGAGGAGACTCCAAAATACGGTTGATACGACAACTGCAAAACACCATACAAACAAAAATTAAGCCACAATATATATATCCAGTTACTTAATTCGGATGTATTCTCTTGATCTTGCCAGACCGGAATCACCATACAACACGAAGCAAAAGAAAATGTCCCCGAAGGAAAGAGCGGGAAACCACGAGCGGAAAGAGCTCGAAACGGGTAACTAAAGTAAAGCCTGGGAAAAGCGTAACGTCGGATAGCGCGGGAAAATACGTCGTCAATGAGAATAGCGCCGAAGCAGGGATGCGTGCGATTTGTTGGAAAAAACCGCTTAGGGTGAACGTTGAATAGTGGTAAGGGTTTTTCTTAAATCAACAAACCATCCGAACGAGATGGCACTTATCATTTACAATTCGCTTTCCGTTAATGAGACTAGAAACTGAGGAATTGAGCAAATGGTAAGGAAATTCCCATTTTCCGTTCCAAACGGAGAAAGGGGAGTACTGTTTTAGAGGTAGTCCACGATTTTGCACGGGATTTCCGTAAAATTCTTTTGTTAGGTCCCCAGAATAAAACCACGATTGCTTTAAATTTTCATCTGATTGGCCACACCACGTTACGAGAGTATTTTTTCAACCAATCTTCAAGAAAGTTATTGTAAAAGATTGACTCACACATGCTGCATAGCATCATCGAACAACACAAGGTTCATAACTGCATTCACTTCGTTGTAGTTCTCCAGTGCCTCGACCAGTAGTTTGTTCAGCGATTCCCAGCCTTGAACTGCCAAGTACTTCGGCTCTCCAATTCCACTCGCAAAATGGCAGAACATGTTAGGCTTGGCATACAAAGCCTCTTCATCGAAGTCCTACATGAAACAAGAAGATTTTCGGTTGGTATAACAGACAAACGTAGAAGTCGTTGAACACAAAATCTTAAACCTCACAAAAATTATCGTTATTATATGGCCAGTTCAATGTGGGTGTAAGATGAACAAAATCCTGCGGTGTGATTGGCTCCCAAGCGGCAAGATGGCGCTATCTTGCTGCTCTATAGACCCTTTGCATAAATGGCGCCTAAATTTGAATAACAATACTTGGTACATCCTTAGCCTCACGTTCATGTTTCAAGACAAAGGAAATTTCACATGAATGTGAGGCTAAGGATGTACCAAGTATTGTTATTCAAATTTAGACGCCATTTATGCAAAGGGTCTATTCCATATAATAAATCCTTTATTGACTAAGCTTGTCATTTTTTGCGTGTTTAAGGACTTCGACTCTGTCTCGGTCGATAAATACGCAAGAAGCATGATAACTTGGCCAGTATCTAGGCATCTTGGCCTCACGCTCGGTAAAAAACCCATACGCACAGTTTGGTAAAATGTCGTAAAAGTGTTTACAAAGGATATGAAATATCGAGACCAAGAGATCAAGAATCAAATTAACAATGTTTCACTGCAGGATAATAGAACAAGACAAACCTCGAATATCTTCTTGGTGATGTCTTGTTGTATTCTGTCATAGTTCTCCATGTCTTTATCTTCCACAAGTTTGTCTCTGTAGACACGATCACACTCGTGCATCCACAGCCTCACAAGATCCATCGGCGTCTTGACACATTCGGCTGAAGAAAACAGGATTCCCTACCGTGACAAGGAAAAAAAAGAAATCATTACTAAAGACAATGTAAAACGCACATGCTTGAAAAAGAAATCATCTGTGTTATTTAAACAAGCGCAATGTTTCGCAGTTTGGGAAAACAAGAGTCTACTTTACCCGTAGAGCGAGAGAATAATTGAGCGCAAAGAGATTTTGATTCGTTTTTTTCTATGAAAGCATAAATGCGATCAATGGCGATGCTGGGTTGTCATGAGAGCTAAAAACAACGCGAATAGTATGGGCCATTTCTTGAACAAAAACATTGGTCCACTTAAACTTAACTTTAGGGCTAAAAATATACAAAACAATCATAAGTTCTGTTATCAAATAACCTAAGATTGGCTACGTTTTCCACACTAGAGTTTCATACAAACTAGATTAATTATTGACAAACCTGAAAGATGTTGGATAAGTCTCGCAAGTTGAAAACGTAGTGAAACTTGACAGCAGTAGGCAAGAAAGTTGAAGTGACCTGTATTGAGATCAGGGAAAAAGAAAAATTACCTTATTATCGATAGTTTGTTTCCACAACAAACATATCTGTGACTATAACTACGTTTATTTGACCATGAACTTCACGGGTGCAATGTATTGCACGGTGTAGAATTAGTTTGAAATGCAGGAAAACAGTTGTCCTTTACGTTCGTGAAAATCGCGAAACATTTTACCCATTCCCGAGTGATCTTCAAAGTCTCCAAAGTATTAAAGGAACTCTAAGCCCTGATATGAACAGAGATATTCTCCTTAGAAGACAAAACACGTCTGTTATGGCACAAGGTTAGGAGAATTTCATTATTTCTGAGCAAAGCTTTTCCTTGGTCATAAATTATTCGATTGTTCCAATCTTCTGACTTGATAATGTATTGGCTTTTAAAATGAAGGAAATAAGATGCGAATATAAAGCACGTCTAACAGAAGTAAATGAAACACCGTCGCACCTTCTGATTCATGGCTATAGCTGCGTCAACAAGTTTCTCAGTATTCTTCTGCACTGTTTGAGGTAAACCTGCCGCGCTTATGTGTCCATTTAAGATGCTGAGGTAGATGGTCTTCAGGGCGTCCAGACCTGGGAAACTGATGGCAAATACTGCAAAGTGGCGTTGTAGTCGAGGATTGATGGTGAAGCTGCCAGCTGTGGGGTTCATGCAAGCAACATATTGACAGTTGTGAACTTCTTTAAGCGACAGTTTAGCTCTGTCGTACCAATGGTTGTAGTCCAAATGCTGTCTGATAAGAGTGTGAGGCTGTACTGTACCATAGGTGTCAACCTGGATGGAGAAAAACACAAAAAGTAACCAGGTCAACTTACGCCAATTACAACAACGCAGAAAAACTTGTGTGTATAAACGGTGGAAAAAATGCGACAAAATGTAACCGATGACATATGCAAGAGAACTAGTAACGGGGGACCATGACAGCGGTATTAGTCCAAAGCGCTGCATTCAAGTCACGTGAGTATTTATTCTGCACTCGATTAGTCCATACACACCTTCATCACTCTGATTGGGTAAGCTCGTAGCGCAAGCTTTTCAAATAAAAATAACCATAAACTTGTAAAATTTGTATAAAGAAACAAATACACAATTATTTTCAAAGGACATCTGGTCTTCTGAAAAAACTCATCAAAAGTACTCCCAAGGCACTTAATAACACCCGTGACACAATATTCATTCGGCAGATAAATCTAACGCAGACTCTATCACATGGGAGCACGTACCATGGGCATGTTCATGTCGTCGATAAAATAGATCAGCTTTTTCGTTCCAGGCGGCCCATAATTTCGGCCAGCTTTCTTCTCCAGTGGTTTATCCAGCACGGCTTGTAACATAGCGGAAGTTGTGTAGTAGTTGAAGGGGACGTTTGTGACGATCACGTTATCTGGATCCATTGCTGCAAACTTATCGCCGACCAACACGGTCTTGCCCGTGCCTGCGCTGCCAACAAGCATGATGGGCCTGCGTTTTTCCATCAAGAGATCCATGAAGTACCGCACTCGAATGGTTTCCTGTGTGTGCACGAGCACGGCCTGAGAACAAGAAAGATTGGTTACAATTTTGAAAACATTTGCGCGGTTAGCTCTTAGCTCAAGGCAGTGTTTTATTAATAGCTCCTATTAACTTTGAGACGAGTCGGTACATTCTAACCTTGCCTTTAAATTCAAGATTCAAACCCTAGCTCAAATCTTTTTGACATGTTCTTGGTTTTAGGGATGACTCTATATTTCCCAACATGAAGAAATGCGTAACACACCCTTGAAAACGCCAAAACATAACAGGAACCCTAGAACATAAAACTAAATAATGGAGGTTTGCACGCCAGTTTAAGTTTATAGCATTCACGAAAAACTCCTTAATGAAAAATGATCAACATCAAACCTGTAATGGCATCTCTGAATCCAGCTCGAACTTCGGAACTTTCTCTGTCCATGGCACAAATTTCTTGGTTTCCGAGTCAATGAAGTAATCAAACACGGTGCCAGCCGAGGGAAACTTGATGGTCTTAAATTCAGTCACCCACCACTTGGAGAATTCCACTCGATAGTCAACAAGCTGAAGAATAAATGAGAGAATATCAGGCACACCCTTAATGAGTCTTTGGCAGAGGGGATTTGTCGCTTTTAGCAGTTGTCTTAGAGGAAAAGTGTTTCTGACTGTCTTTTTTATTTTTATTCGTGTTAGTTATTCCTCAGTGTCTCAGCTTATTTGGGTCTACAAGTCCAGTAATTTTCTAGTATTCCGCTCGCAAAAAGATCAGTTTACTTTTATAGCTGGAATACGCTATACGGAACTTTGTAGAGTAACGAAACCAGTATGGAGAGTTTTGGATGGATAGCCTTTTTCCTGAGCAGGAGATGCACATGCTAAGAGAGACTTACGTTCACAGCTGCACTGAATACGCACCTGATCTTGAAACATGGCTCCACCAAACGCCCAGACAGCAGCGAACACGAAATACAACTCATACAGCTCTTTGTTACAGTCTGGTGGTGTGTTGGTAGGATTCAACAGACACTCCAGGAGGTAGCACAGCGTGGTTACCATGGTGATGTCGGGAACAGGCGTGATTTTCTTAAAGCGCACGCGCAGCGTGTCGAGGCAGATGGGAACGTACTTGTCAAACAGGATTTGCAAGTTAGCTTTCTCTGACTGGACTTCACGCGTATCAATCCAGCTTGATACATACGGATTCCACCCAACATCAGCGTAGTTGAGGAAGAGAATTCCAGCACGGGACACAGTAGCGGGCGTGGCAGTCTTCAAATGGCCGATCTCGAACAAGAGCCTCATTGATGGAGTGAGGGGAACACGTTCATTACTGGCCAGTGTGAGAACCTGCAGAAAAATCCCATTAATCCCTGGATTTATTTAGAACTTTGTACGCAATTCTCCCAAAATTTCACTTATGACCTGATCGTGGAATGCTTGCTCAGTATGGGCAGATTAGCGCTATCAACTGTGTCAATTGGATTTATTGAAAAGTCTTGCGATTTTCTAGATCAGTTCAACGGTCCCATCAGCGTCAGGAGCATTTCCCAGCTACAAAGACACTATCTTTTTCCCTTAAACAATCTCTTTGATTTTTTAAGAAAACCTATGATTTTGTCATTTAGCGTCCCAGCTTTGCAGAGGCCGACTAAGAAACGTATCAAAGTGAAACAAAGTGCAGATCATTTGAGCAAAAGCATTTCAGAGCTAAAGCATTTCGTTACCTTGTTGTCATCCATTACAGTGTTGAGTGACTCAATCCACATAGGATCAATATCTCCGTCAAGCACAATCCATTTAGGACTGTCATTGTTGATTGATGCCAGATCGCGCATAATGGTTGAAAACAAACCTAGGAAAGAAAGGTTATACATTCAAACTCCTCGAATAAGCAAAAAGATATGATCCTCAATTTCGGCCTAAAAGGTATGCGAATACAATCTTCCGAAGGAAACCATACGGCGACTAGTATATTTACTTGTAATTCTTAAAACTTCAACAACGAAAAAACTTAAAACTTAAAAACAAAACAACTTAGAACGAAAACTTCAACAACGGTCTTAAAGACGCGCAGAAATGTTTTGAAATCTCCAAACCTAGCATTCACAAAGTCGTTAGCACAGGGAAAAATACTGCAAAAATCTGGCTTTCCTCATACTTTAAGGGCGGTGTAATACTCGTATGGTATTGTGATAAATGATTTGCGGCTAAATTCAGAAAGTGTTCTACACTAAAATGTTATCCGGTTAGCCTAAATATCGCTTTGGTTTGGTTAACGTAAACACCACTTTGATAACGGAGGATTCTAAACACCGCTTACCATCTTTCCATTCTCTAGTGGCTGGATTAATAAATCCGAACAGTTCATCAGCTGTTACAGCTTTAGGATTGATGTCATGTAGCAATGGCTTCCTCTTTTGGTTCTGGTAAGTCTTGTTCAGAGTTTTGATAACCTGTGTTTTACCCGTACCCGCGGGACCGAGAACAAACACAGAATGCCTGACGGCAAGCAACTCCTCTAACTGCACGATCTTGAGGATAAAGCTGTCTTCTGTTTGTAGTTTAAGATCCTGAAAAAAATGGAAAACAAGAAAAATTAACATATTGAGCTCAGCACTTAATTTACGAGTTGTTAAAGGAGCTAAATCATGGTTTGCGCATATTAAAAAGTTTCTCCTAAATTTTTCAAAATCGTCATTTGTAATCCGTGTTAATCTTTTCCATCCTTAACAACCCTAATTACTTTATGTTTTAATATTATTTCTTTAGTGTTTTTTTATCTAAGTAAACTGGGTTTTCTTTCAGTCTATACACAAGCCGAATGAAAACAACAAAACTGCCTGCTAATGTTAGGAATGTTGCTTCCTTAAATAGTTTTAAGAAATGTATCAAGACCTTTCTTTTTAACGAATCGCTTAAAATTTTAATTTTTTTTTACTTTTCCTCCATTCAATATCGTATTTAAATTTTATATGAGATTTTTGTGAAGCGCTTTTGATCACGTCTGGAAAGAGCGCTATAGAGATTTTTAACTTATTATCATTCTCATTATCATTATCATCATTATTATAGTCGCTCATTTTACTGTGTTAATCCAACAACCTTCAAATGTAAATTTACTCCTTTGTACACATTTTTACTTGCCAATAAGAATTGTTTAAAACTTACCAGGGCAGACTTTTTCACGAGAGCTTCGAAGTCCATGTCACGCTTTCTTGGTACATCCAGAGCAGGGAAGAGATCACCGATCAGTCCCATGAAGACAGGAACGTCATCAGTGACGATCTTAGGGATGTTAAAGTCACGCAACGCGCGCATAAGCACCTGATCCTCAGGGCGATCTCTGTCACTTCGCTTCAGGGAACCAGCGACGACCAGTACAGACTTAATAGCACGGAGACCCCAATCATAATGATCCTGAATGTACGAAGAGGAAGAGGAAGAGTAAGAGTCACTAGGAGTAATTTTGCAATGAAACCAACAAAACTCACACCTGGCAAATCTTTGCAAACACAACTTACGAAAAGAAGTTGAGTCAATTAGACCTTGGGATCGAATCAAACACATGTTACAAGAAGACAGCACTGAAAAACGTGCATTTTGGCAATACGCTACGGGTTTGGTGTAACCCTTGACTGGCCCTCAGATTGCTTATAATACAATCCTATAATAATCTCCCTTTCTTAAAGTTATTGCAAATGTTCTGAAACACAAAATATTGCTTGCTGAACAAGGAAAAATATCTTTCTCTGCAACAAGGTTGGACTGAAAGTATTTCATGGAGATAAACGAAGTAATACAAGCTGTTTTCGACTTCGTCAGTAAAAGTCACCTTCCCTCATGACAAGAGAGATTCCAGCTGACACCATTTACTGACCTGTTTGGACAGCAGTTCTTTGCAGAGAGAGTACAAAGTAATGAACTTTCTGGCCAAAGCTCGCGCGTCCACGAACCCTTCAGCCACCAACATGATTTCACAGATCAGTTCAAAATCAGGAACCACCATAGCGCATGGCCTGAAAAACAAAACATACAAACAAAAGGTGGGAATGTTACCTCAGACTAAAACCAAAATTCTTCCAAAGGGAAGTGTGAAAAACGTATAAAAACAACTCAAGAGAATTTTGATTTTGGTTGCTTACCGGAACAAAGCTTTGAGATTTTCAGGCAGTTCAGTTCTGCCGGCGTATCCAGGATTCATGGTGATGAAGAGCCCAACAGTCGGTACCAACACGATCTCCTCTCCTTGGAAGATGAAGCGTTTCTTCTTATCTTTGATGGCATCCTGGATGGATTTTACTTGAACTGCGACCACGGACAGCACCTCTACTGAGATGCGGTTGAATTCATCAAAACAGCCCCAGGCTCCTGTCTGTGCCAGTCCTTTGTAAATGTTACCAATCGACTGAAAAGGGAAAAACGCATTTATGATTAAAGAGATGTTTGACAGAATAAAAAAATTGCGTCTGTACTATAGTTCACACCTTGTAATCCATCTGTTCGGAGCAGTTAAACACATACACCATGATTCCAAGTGCTCGTCCCAGATCTTTTGTAGTTTCGGTTTTTCCAGTTCCCGCGGGGCCTGCAGGCGCACCGCTCATGGTTAGATGAAGGGACTGGGTCAGAGTGATGTAACACCTGAGTGAAGAAATGAAAAGAAACATGTTTAGTTTCTTTTAAGCAAAAAATACAAGAAACGTGTTTCTATTGAAATCTCGAGAATTGAGCCCAATTAAAAAGGAACGAAGTTGTCGTTAAATTTATTTGCTACTGTGATAATTAAAAGTAACCGTTCGCTTCCACCATTAACAACAGTGAGAACCAGGCCTTGCTTGTTAAAGAACTAACCAAGATTATCGTAGGTAACAAATCCGAACTTAAAGTTATCATTCGATTTATTTTTTCCTCCTTTTTATTGGCCGAGAGCCCACCACGCGACCTGCAAGGCCAACAAACAATGGTCTGCTCATGCGTAATTGTAACTTGGGCTGTAAGAAGGTGATTGAAACATAATCAGAAATTTTGTGATCGAATAATGAAACAATTACTGTATTCCGTAGTCGCAGAACATCGTCATTTGCCAGTGTCTCGCTGATCAATTATTTGCCTAAGCCGGAATAATTGATCTGCTCGCCACTGACAAATTACGCTATTCTGCTCATCCTCGTCCAATGATTGTTAAATATTGCCGATTTTCTGACTTAACAGTGCACGAGAATCGCGGTGTTTACCTGTCAGTCAAAGGCGTAATCACCAAACGAGGCGTGTTTCCGAGATACTCGTAGGAATATTTAAACTGAGCGTCACAGATGTTAGCAAAGCAGTGTCCTATAGAGTCATCCCAGCGATGTCTGAGTTGACTGAGCCAAAGGAAAGCCATTGCGTTCTCTACTTTCTGATGGATTAACTTGGCCACCACATCTCGAGCGTGCACATCGATTGTACAGATGGTCATGATTTTCTGGCGATCGCCTTTAGACAAGTCGCCGATTAACATGTTGATCAGTGTGGTGAGCTGGGCAACCTGAGAAAAAAGGGATGAATCAGAGGCTAACCTCACCAGAATTATAGAAATAGTAATTTACTGAGATAATTGGATGACAACTGGTAAGAAACTGTCCTATCTATTGATTCATAAGTGCTCGCATTGTCTCATCCACAATGACTCCTAAATTCTTAGAGCAGGAAATGCCAACTAATTTCTAAACAGAATCACACTATGAAAGGATTGTGTCTCATCCAAAGTAGTTTGCTACCACCGAGTTCGCCGGTTGCACCACAGCGAAAGCAGCGAATCATCAGTCACGTCAACTCAAATATACTCAAATACACCTTTCAACGGCCTAATACTATTAACCGACGAAATTACGGGTCGCTACGCAATTTTTTTCATCTCTCTTTAAATTTTCGTTACAAACAAATAACGGAGTGACCCAGTGTCACCTCTTCCTCTCTAAATGACTTTTCATTTCCAACGTTGTAGGACCGCGGAAAAAAAAATTACTTCTTGTGATAAAGCCCGACGTTTTAATATTTTCCTTATACACTGCACATGCCACGAAATCGCCAAAACAGTATTTTTACACAGATCAGTACCTGTTTCTTGTAGTAGTCTTTCAGTGCATTCTCGTATCCCTCTTCCAGTCTTCCAAAAGCTAATACAACTTCTGTGGTCCACCAGATTTGAGTTCCACACAAGGCGACCTGGGCCGGGTAATCAAACAGCCATTGGTCACGTGGTTTCTCCTCATAGGATACAACAGCTTCTGAAAGCTCGTGTTTGACTGTAGAGCGCATGGCATCCATAACACGGTTTAACCACACTTCCACCTGGAACAGGCAAAATATAAACACATCAGTGCAATCAAATTCTCTTCTTTATAAGGACACAAAAGCGATTTTCCAACGACTGTTGCACTTGCTAAAAGTTTTTTAATCAACTCGGCTAAACCGAAGCGAAGCCAAAATAATCACTCGTGGCTCGTTTAACCCAGTTATTTTCCCACGCGTAGCGCAAGTCACGTTTTGCGTGTATTTCCTCGTGCGCTTTGTACCAAATGCACGTTTCTTTGACAAATTCTGATTGTTTCGCTGTTTTGTCTGCGTTTGTTGTGATCAGAAATGCGTCATCTCTTTGATTCAGGTTACATGAAACACCTCGCAGCGTGAGATTTCATACCTTTTCAAAGAACACATGTTCGAGAAGGATAAGTCTAGACAGAGAAATTAACTCAAGAATATATTTACCTGTCCTGAACAGTCACAAGGCTTGTCGAAGTCGACATATTCCCCTTCTTTACTGTACATCCCAACAGCTTCTTTAGTGGGGTTACCATCAGCATCATCTACAAACTTCAGTTTCGCCATATTGTCAAACAACTTGGACAAATGACGACTAACCTGTGAAACACAACACCGAAATAAAGTTAAAATTCTCCTAACTTTGTGACAATTGTGACAATAGTTCTTAGTCGATGATGGCTGTTTTCCTCTTCACTAATTCGCGCGACACGTCGCAATAACATACCGGTATGGATCATTTTTGGAACTGTGGTCAATGGATACAACTTTTTGTTATCTAACTGGTTGGTTTGTAGAATAAAGCACCCAAAAGAAAATTCATCCATGTTTCTAGCCTTAACCTTTCAGTAAGACTTCTGGTATAAGAGGGGAAATAACTTTTCGGTTCTAAAAGCTTACCTCAATGGGCTGGTTGCCCTTAGAGAGAATATCCAGCAAGTCTGCAGATGACACGAAGTAAAAGCGCGGGAAAGCAAGACGTTTGGTTTCCAGGTACTCGGCCAAGGCCTTCTCGCAAAGTGACAACCTACAAGAAAAAACAAACAAACAAACAAACAAATAATGTCATAACGTATTGATTTTGCTCGGCTCTGAGATTGGTAAAAAATTTACAGAACGTTTCCTGGTGCAGCAAACAGAGCAATGATGTTTTCCGTTTTGGGCTTAGCCGAATCAAGCGTAAAACCCCTCACTCGAGTTTCTCTGCTTTTTTTTCACAAGTTACAGAATTCTGCTTAGATTTTTGATTGGTGCCTAACATTAAATGCCGCCTTTGGGATCATTTCAGTGAAAACATTCATCACGCACCTTTCTTGCAAGTTTTCCAGCTTCTCATACAGTCCTTCTCTGTTGCAGCAATTCACCGCGTTGGGGATTTCCGCGGCCTCTTTCATTAATTCCTATAAAAATAATACGGGAAAACTAAAATTGTACAGTACGGCAGTCTATATCCTGTTTAAAGAGCGCTAAATTCAGCGCACTAGCTTATAACTACAACGGTAAACAGTTTCAGCCCATTGCAATTTTGCCAAAATCAATTTTACTCTGCCAAAAAAACACGATCCAATCAATGAACGGTGAAAACGTCGCTACTAAGGGCTCACCTTAAAGTCAACATCAATTCCGTCGAATCGTTTGGAGTCCTCAGGTAGCTGGTTACGAATATCTTCAGAGCCAATGAAGATACTCTCCAAATGAGACCAAGTTCTTTGCACCTCAAACCAAATAGAGATCACAGAGTCTGACACAGACAGCTTCTTCTGCCACAAAGACACTTCTTCCAAGAAATGCCCGATGTACTTAGAGGTGATTAGATTTTGAAGTTGCACCTGGGGAAACGAAATACTAAATTCATCAAGTACTGGAAACAGAGAAAGGCAAACACTTTTCGTCATCTTTTTGTCGGTTTACGAGACTTATCAGCCAACGAAAGGAGTCAACCAGCGCAAGTGTAACTTGCTGTCACGTGGTTGCTTTGAGGCAGTCCGAGCTTCAAAATGTCAATCAATTGAAAAACCAACAAAAGGACATGTTTAGAGTCCAGAATCAATACAAAGGAACGATGAATTTTTATCCTAAATTTTTAAAAGACAATCGGTGACGTCCAAAATAGGAAAACTGTTACTGCAAAACTCACCGAAGGTTATTCTTACCTGGTTGTCCTCAAGAGTTTCGATCAATTCCTCGCTTGATTTAAGCAATGGAATACCAGTTCTTAAATGACTTTCATATTCAAACTCCATTTGTGACCAAGTGACATCCAATTCCTTCAGTACTTTCTCCATTCCCAGTTCTTTTGTGGCCTTGTCCACGATTCCCCGAACTTCGTCTTCAAAGTTGTGCAGGTTGAGTGCCAGCAGATCAGCTAGGTTTGTATCGTCATTCATCACAAATTTCACCTGAAAGGAAAAAGCATTTCATTTTAGTCAAGGCCTTACAACTTTTGAGAAGATTTTTTTTGTTTTTTTTTTTTCAAAACTAACGTGTGACTAATGGACTTGATTTTGGTTTTGCGTCCAAGAAAGTCTCGCCACATAACGTTCAGGTTACAAGTTAGCGCACAGTCGACTCTTGTCTGACCTGCCAACATTTGCGTCTCAGAACAGAAACAGTAGCCCACCTCAGCCCGCACTAAACACCATTCTGTCAAGAACGCAAGTTTTCTTTTTCTTGTTGTTATCTGACACATTAGCTTGTTTGTTTGCTTGTTTTGGCAAGAACCAGACAATAAGCCCCCGTGTGCTTTGTAAAGACGACTAACTGGTTGGCTTAAGGTCTTTATAAAAAAAAAAATAGTTCTATTAGCTCCACTTACTTTAGTAGCCTGCATAAGTTGTTGCCAATGACGGTCCCTGATGGCCGGATTCTGCAACTCTCCCACAGCCCTTAATGACGTCACCATGTTCTTGACAGTAGAGTCCAGTCCAGTGAACGCGTCCCATGCGCGCATCTCTTTGTCAAGTCCCCGGATCTCCTTACAAACCTCTTACACTCCATCTCCATGTTCTCTACGTTGATGTCGGCCCACAGTGTGTACTTCCACTCGTCGATGCTGCTTAAAACAACTTCAATCATGTCCCAGAGCTGTTTGAGAAGGGACACTTCACGGCGGCATGCACGAAGTTGTTTGTAATCAGGGAAGTTCACTTCAAATAGGCCAGCAGACTCGGAAAGCGCATTCATTTCTTCCTCCATGGCACAGATCTGGAAGTTGGCCTGTGAACGCAAAAACAGTATCTGGTAAATTGGTGACCTGATCGCTCTGTCAAGTGAGTTGGACAATCCAACGACCACTCTAAGATCTTTCGCACAAAAATTTCACGACATTAAAGGTACCAACCATTGCAAAGGCTAACGCAAAAAAATAACATGAAAAATATAGCACTGACCCTGTCTAAGCGATCGTAATAATTCGTGGAATCGAATTGGAATGGAGCTGTCTTACGGAAGTCCTCTCTAAATTCGTGCTGTTTGATCTGTGAACAAAAAAAATCAGAAGACAAAATAGATGAGAAAAAGCGCTTTGTTGTAACACTAAAAGAGGTAGCAGACTTTTAAACTTACATCGAACTGTCCACATTTTCGTCTGATGATGGCGACTTCAGAGGCTTGGAGAGGAGCCACTTGTTGTTTCACTGTCACTGCAATCTTCTTGGTGTTGTTCCACTGTTCTGGAAGTTCCTGCATACAAACAAGTTCACAGGTGAGCTAAGATTCGCTCGCACATTTGCCTGGAAGTTACTGATCGATACAAGCTTTTTGTTTGAAAACTGCGTTTACATTGCCTTCAAATCACCCCAAAAATACGCTGCTGTGAACTCGCTCACAGTACGCCGGAGAAAATCTGAAAAAAGCATCAAATGTTTTCCGTTCACACTAGGACGGCAAAATTTGAAAACAAAACAATCATCAGTCATTTTGGTTTGTGTTTGACGAATACTCGGGCAGAGATATCACGTGATTATCGTGTCATCACAGTTTTCGAATACAGTAGCTCAGTGTTTAAAATGTTTTCTGTCCACGCGAAACAAAACGTTTCAACAAAACGATTTTAAATTCCTCATGTTTGAAGAGAGTTCTGGAAAAGCTTCGTTTTCGTGTCGGATTAGTGCGGACGGTAGACTTAACCGTTTTAGCTGCGCTTTCAAATGTCTCCCGCGCACTGTTCACCGGGCGTTACAGAAAGCTCGACTTTTATCCGTCAGGTGTAACCCCTATAATGCCTTTCAGTGGGAAACAAAAATTTCAGCTGATGGTCTATGGTTATAAAACGATTCATAGAAAAATGACTGTCTTTGTAGCAGCAACAATTAACTGTACCTGAAGTTGTGTGTGTACTTCCTCTGGCATCTCTTGTCCGTATGTCTTTAGAAGCTCGATAGTCTGTTTAAGTGGCTCAAACATTTCATCAGTCACTGTCTGTCTGTCCTTGACAGCCATGAGGTGTCCCATGACAGCCACTAAGCCGTTGTAATCTCCTTCCTCAACAGGCTGTGTCAAACCAACATCTGCTACTTTGATGAATTCTGCTAAGTCGTTCAGGCTGAAGAAAAGGAAACGTTACAACACTTAACTGAGTTACAAGATTGTAATTTTAACTCGAAATGTATGACGTTCCCAGTTCATTATGTCACCGTTCAAGATGTAATGAGATAACTCTCCAGATTTCATAGTTTCATAAAACGAATACATTAGCAGCAAACATGATTGCTTTGAAATACTTCTCAATTCTGAATTCTGCAACTAAAAAATTGTGGATTCCAACAGGAGACAGAACAGACCGACATGTCATGTGAATGTGATGTGAATACTTTATAGAGTAGTTTTATCGTAGCTAATATCTCCGCGCATTTCCCACCCCAACCCTCACCACAATACCGGGAACTTCACGCCCTACTCTTTATGTTCTTTCATGTCCCCTGCTAACCATATGCAGATATAATTACAGAGGCAGCACGTGCTCCTCAGTTATTTTAAGATCCTGAGTGTTGGTCCGGTCTGGGGCTCGAACCCTCGACCTCCCGCACGGCAGTCCGGCGCTCTACCAACTGAGCTAACCGGGCGGCGGTTAAGGTGGCCGAACACAGTTTTGGCGCGCGCTCAAGTATTGCATAAAAACAAACATGGCATAAATAGAGCGATCATTTTATTTGCTCAATGTCTGCGCTATCTGTACTATTTTTTTCTTCACAAATGAACACAATGTATTGAATTGATGGTTTTACTCTTTTATTACAATGGTATGTTAGAAAGGTAACGATGCAAAGAACTCAGCTCTGCTACTTCTTTGTTGCTAAAAGAACCCAGTTAAATGCAGCGCATGCGTAGTAAGTCGAAAAAATGTGCGATCGAGTGAAAAATTGACTTCTCGGAGGCGCTTATTTCTCGAGAACCACTCATTAGAATTTCACGAAATTTGGCACGAAAATACTTTAGGAAATAAGTAACTGCAGGATTGAAAAAAAATTGAACTTTAACAAAGGAAATTCAAGATATGCCAGTGAACCTTCAAAGAGGGATAATTAAAGATCTGTTTGTTAAATTATTATTAAAATAGCGCTAACTTGCGAGTATCGTTACAAGCTTGTTGCATGCAAATTATAAAGAAAATCTAATGACTAGATTTTCCTGCAAATAAACAAAACCGATTTTAAACACCTGTTTATATTTGATCATGTTGCCATGGCAACGGCACATACACCAGCTTAATTATCAAAAGTTGAAGTTTGTGTTGTTAACTTGCTTGCTGCCATTTTGGTGACCAAAGGATCAAGGGTTTTAGAGAAAAATGTAAATGAAACAGAGGTATCAAAAACTGTGTTCAGCCACCTTAAACAGAGTTGAATTCCTTGTTTCTTTGCACTAACAACTTGTCAGTAATCAGGGTCAAATGTCTAGTTGGCCATTATTTTACTAATCAGGGTCTGACAAACGCGATACCTGTTTGTGACATGATCAATAAGATGTTGTTTGAACATGTAGCTCCATCGTTTGATGATATTCAGTAACGCTTGTTTAAAGGGTCTGGCATCAACCCGGAACCATGTGTCAAAGATCTTTGTTCCTTCCACTTCATCCACTTCAGAATAAAGCTTTTCATAGGTGTCGATCTAGGAAATATAAAAAATTATTGTCTCAGTAAAAGTTGAATAAGAAAAGCCCGTGCGGCTATCTTAACAAAATTAGGGATGACAATGATGTTGGGGATCAATTAACCAAATAACTTTTGCTCCACTCTGTCAAAATTCTTTGAATTCATCTGGCTGTGCTGGTCAATTCGCTTGGTACACTGTTCGCCGATGCAGTTTACATTGTCAAATTCAAATCCCATTCAGAACTTATAGAAAAAATTTAACTTACGTTGAAAAAAACACCATATTTTTCGAAATACATGCAGTCAGGTTTAAAGTTATACAGATGTAGTTCAAGTGGTCACGCATTGCAAGGAATTAAGCTCACAGAAAACTCAAACTCGTGGACAAATTCTAATTTCTTCTTCTGAACAAAGGAAAAATTATTTTTCGCTCTCGATTTTCAAGTGAGTGTCGCAAAACCAAAACCAAACGAATTATTTACCAGTTAGACTACTGAGCCAATCTCAAACCGTAGTTAAACCAAAACCAAACTAATTGCCTGATAACTTTCGACACTATTCATCCCCAAACAATTACATGTATATTGTACCTGTTCCTTGAACTGAGCCAGAGTAGGAGGATTCTCAGGAACTCCTTCTTCAGCGTGAGCTTCAATCTCATCAGCTGTTAGTACATGGTTGTACAAAAGAAACTGTCTCATAAACTCATTCCTATCATCCAGCCACAGATAAGAGTAAGCATCGAAAGAACTGCGGTATTCATTGGCTTTGTTCATAATGCCAGTTACACGATCCATCATGTCTTGACGCATCTCCGATAAATCTAACATGTCTTCTACATCGTTCTGCGAAATCGGGAATAGAAGTAAAGTCAAGTTAGTTTCAGCGCATATTTTCGTGAATACAGTAATCACATCAGAAAACTTCCCTTTGATTCAAACGAATTAATTCCGTAGTTTTAACAGAAATTGCGACATGGAATTAACCTGTGATCAGGCCTTTATTTCTGCCGCAGGTTAGCATGGAATCTAAACCAAACTTCAAGTGTGATTAAATTAAAGCCATTTGTGATCCAATTTCATTCCGTCATCTCACTCATTCAAGCCTTAGGCCCGTTTCAAACGCCGTGCTTAAGTCGTGCCGAACTAAATTCATTATTTAAGTTCGACTTTGGCGCGGCTGTAGCACGGCGTTTGAAACTATTTAAGAATTAGGTTCGATTTTGCCGTGTAGCACGGCAAGCTCTGTCGTGCTACCCGACTTTGGCACGGCATGGTTTCAAACGGCGTGCTATTGCCGTGCCGAACTAAATGAGTAAATAACTAAAATTATCATTTTGGATTTATCCGTTAGACCGCTGGTTCGTAATATCGTCTCTTTTCTAAACGCCCAGTGAGTAAATTAAGCTTTGCCATGGCTCGACGTTTGAAACCAAGTCGTGCCAATGTCGTGCTGTACAGTCGAGCCAAATTGAATTTAGTTCGGCACGACTTTAGCACGGCGTTTGAAACGGGCCTTACTTTCTCATGGGTTCTATCTTTCAACTACCAAGTGACCATCGATCTAATCGTTTTTTAGGCCTTTCGAAATCGGGCTAAAAATTGAAACATTGCTATAATCATGACCAAATTTATCCCACAGTGTTTGGACGGAAATATGAAGTTTAGGCTTCTTTTGTTTGTTTGTTTGTTTCTTTGTTTGTTTGCTTCGTCTTTGCGATAAACAGTAAGCTATTTATAAGATAGATCGCCGCTAAAAATGCTCCATTGCCTGTCAAATATTTAATTTGTCTTCACCTGGTAATGTTCAGATCCATTATGTTCAGCCAACCTCTTGACCAGTGAAGCCATCTTGTACACATCGTTAACAATTCTTTCCACAAGTTCATAAAAGCCGTCAGAGACGCCAAAATCCAGCGATGGTATAAACACCATTTCAGGTAGCTGCAGCTCAAGCTTGGCTTCAAACAGCCCAGTAGTGTTGTGTTTAGGGTCCGTGTTCTCCAAGAGATAGTTAAGTGAACAATGAATGCAGTTAAAGAAACCATCGAGTACCATATCATCCAGATAGTCCACATACGCTCGCCAAATGTCGGAAGAGGCCTCGGCTTTGAAAAGTTCCAAGTTATTCTGAAGAATACAATGTCGTGTAATGTTAAATGAATTAATTTCCTGCATCTACAATCAGCTAAAGATGAGACTGTGAAAACTGCAATCAAATATCGGCATCTTTAGCTATAAGAACAACTCTTAGCTAACAACTATATCTAATTCTGGAACACCTTCCCGTCCAAAATAGCACAAAATTGATGCCGCTTTTCGAAATTCTTGCACTTCTCTTTCTTTGAAAACTGACAAATTTTTTTTTGGTACTGCCAAGTGTACATGTACATTGTAGTAACCATTGACAGCCATCTTTAAATCCTTGAAGCTCGGAACAGTCTCATTTTATTAGGAAACAACAATTTCCTGTGAACCTTGACTATCCAACCTTACTTTTAACCCTTTTAGTCTTCATCTCCAAATATTATCTCTCTTTAATGACCGTCACACATTTAATATTCATTGTGAGAATTTCAGTCCATCAAAAAGAATATCTCCTGGTTGATGATTCATAAATCTTTAAATCACCTATCTGTTTACCACAGTATTGGTAAGTGTAAGACGACATTACAGAACAAGATTCTAAATCGAAATACCTGCATAAGCTCGTGGATCTTTTCTCCTGCTTGCTGAATCAAAGTGTAGCGCTTGTTAAGGTTTGTTTCACTATCCTGTTAACGAGAAATTTAATCTTATTACACTGACAACAAATTCAACACTCTTTCAACCATTTTAAACTAGATGCCGATGTTTATTCACCTCCAGGTTCAGCAGGCCTTCCTTCTTGCCTTCCTTTCTTTCATACAATGGAGCTTCACTCCATTTGGTCATCAACTGACTCATGCTTTCAACATTGTTCTTGGCCGCTTGGACGCGTTTCTCCAGATCGTGTACCATATCTCTCGTCTTCTCGATGTACTCCCAAGCGCCTGTTTAAAAAAATTCACTAAATATCAGCCACTTTGTTTCCCAGAAAAAAGCCTTGATTCGAAGTACAACAGTACTTGATTCACAGTACTCAGAAAAATTGCCTTGACGCAAGATTACAAGGATGCAAACTTCAGAATCAGGTTCCATTTAAATACGAAAGGTTCACGTTTGAAACATAGCATTCCTTTTTGCTTTCTAGTATTTTACAATGAGAGGTTTTAGGCTAACTTAATAAATACTTTGAGTTTTCCTTAGCTTTTTAGGGCATGCTTTGCTCCTTAGCAAAAGGCACCAAAATTTAATTTTCACGCAAACCTTCGCTGTTCCAATTCAAGGTTGTCTCTGCCTGCTGTAGTTGGCCATCTATTTCCAGTAACTGTCCTTCGACGAGAGGAAATTCCACGTCAAGAAGTGTCTCTCTAACTTTGTTGTACCAAGCAACAGTCAAGTCCAGATTTGACAAGAACTTGTGGAAAGTCTCATTCCTGGAATAGATACCAGTAGCACTTTCAGGAATGCTTTCCAGGGTTTCGTTTTGAGCATTTTCCAGGTATTTAACCTCACGCAGCACGGCAATCAACTAAAACAGGACAGACATTTTGCATCAATTTTTGCGGTATAAATACTGCTTTTGCTAAACTATGGCTTTCAAGGAACTGGGATGTTCCCTGCTGGGATGCACTCGCCTCCCAGCAATGTGGCCCGGATTCGATTGTGGGTCAGTTGAGTTTGTTCTCGGTTCTCGCCTTGTTCGGATGTTTTTTCTCCGGGTTCTCCAGTTTCCCTCCCTCCAAAAAAGAAAAAAATTTCATCTCCAGATTCCAATTCGACCAGAATAGGGGACATGCTCGACTCTAAATATTGTACATTTTTCACTTTCGGCGTATCCCTTGTTTGATTAATCATTTTACATCTCCCTTTCTTCTGATTTGAGAAGAA
The DNA here is from genome assembly GCA_019787425.1 of Platygyra sinensis. Taxonomy (NCBI): domain Eukaryota; kingdom Metazoa; phylum Cnidaria; class Anthozoa; order Scleractinia; family Merulinidae; genus Platygyra; species Platygyra sinensis. Next base: position 92,425 of record JAHPZR010027811.1, read on the forward strand.
ATATTAAACAAGTGCAGAAGAACAAACCTGTGGATCAAAGTTCACTTTGATTAACTTTGTGTTTGCGTCTCTAATAATGAGAGGCTTGTCCAGATTTTCTTGCGAGATGGAACCAACATCTTTAGTCCAATCAACATACACTTTCTCTTCATAGCTGCAAGAATGAACCGAATCTAAATTCACACTCTTAATTCTTGGATAAAATTGTTACAAACAATAGATATGACTATCCAAATGAAAGATACCTGTCAGTATTTTTCATGTAGCATTGTTTATTGTACTGAACAAAGTGGTGCTATAAACTTTTCAGTCTGTGGATAAAACCCTAGTGTGTGACATTCAAATGAAAGCTATTGAGCAGTACTTTCATGTGGTACTGTTTATTATGCTGTACAAGGTGCTTGTAACTTTTAAGTCTGTGGATGAAACCCAACTGTGTGACCATTCAAATAAAAGTCATTGGACAATACTGTCATGTGATACTGTTTTAGGACCATGCTGTAGAAATCTTACATGATTTCAAGAACCAACAACTTACGTGTTCAAGAGCTTGGACATCTCATCAAATTTGTTGAAGATCATCATGGCCTCAGCAGTCTCAAGAGTACTGGAAAATCAACAAGTTGATTACATCTACAGTATATTGAAATGTAGTTAGATAAACTTCTTACGAAAACACAGTTTGCTCTAAAAAAATCAAATAGACCTTTCCTGAATTCAACAAACAATGGTATTGAGTCAAGGTCACTCAGGCTGGTTAAATATAGGACAAATGTATGAAAATGTCCACCCCAACTTTGCTCTGGTGCTATTGTTCAAATGAGCTGAAGTACATGTAGAATGCAGGAAAGGTCTTTTTTAAGGGGGCTCGAAAGGGTTTTTCATTGCTATATTGTTTGTGAAACGATGGAAGATTACAAAGAAGCAGGATTAATGATGTGGGTAAACTATATGTCTCCTTGCAACTCTATTGTTGGGCTATACTTTAAGGGTACTTGTGACATCATATCAGTTACCATGGCAATGCACAAGGTCCACAAAAGCGTCCTCTAAATTTCAGTTTTTGTAAATTATCTGAGAAATAAATTCGGTGACCAACCATTTCTATTTCTTTGTTGGAAAGCTCCCGAAATTCTTTAACTTTTCAGACAGTAGTAAGGAAAAAAATTGTCTAGTAGAATTAAATATATTTAAAGAAAACACGTTTTATGGCTTACAGAAAATTCCACTAGATAATTTTCCCCGAAACTTTTATATCTGAAGTGCCATTGTGAATGGTACGTGCATGCAAAAAATCAAGATAGGTCACCGAGCAAACTTTCGAGCTAAAAACAAATGTTTTCCGCAGATTTTATTTCTTGTCCACGCAATTTTACGCAGCATTAACTTCCGGTGTGCTGATTTTAATACTGATTCAGCTGACGCGTGCATCTTAGTTATGGCATGTGTAGATTGCGCACGTGCATGCACCTAAAAACCCTTTCGAGCCTCCTTAAATATATAACAACTTAAAGAAACATGCATTCTGTCTTTAAGGAAGTGCTTAATCAAAGCAAAGAAAGAAGGTAACAAAAACAAGAGGAGCCCACTTTAATTTCAATATACATGTAGGACAAGAAAAACACCTACACAAATGAAAAACCTAACATAACAATCAGTGCACAAAAAGTACATGTAATACCCACTATCAAGGGTTTCAATAACATCAGTTACAAGCAGCCAGTGAAGGTGTAATAGGCGGCTGTGACCACTGAAGGGGCCGTCAAGACCCCATTCCCCTAGGGGGTCTGGGGCATGCCCCTCAGAAAAATTTGAAATCTAGAAGCTTGGAAATGCTATTTCCAACATTCGGGGTATCAAAAAGCGTGCTCTTTTTTTGTAGCATTTAAAAAATTCAGTGTCCATCATTGTTGTTATATTACTTTTTTAATTAATATTATTTTTATTTTCATTAATGAAATCCAAACAGACAGCGGTAAGGGGTCCTACAGGTGGCGGCAGACCACCGGTAACCAGCTTTTATTGAAACCCCTGCACTATACAAAGGAGAAACACAGAAACCACTGTGCAATATTGTATGACTAAAAGAATTTCCCTGAACAATAATATGTCATACTGACACTGCATGATCAAAGATCAAAGTGTAATTAATGTACGTTGAAAGTGATCAGGAAAAATCAGAAACCGAGATATATACGGTGGGGTTTACACAATTGGCAAGAGTTTGATTTCCTGCTAGAGGCATGTTCCCATGCAGGAGAGCACATGAGTACAAAAACATAAACAGTAAACACAGGAATAGCAGAGTGGAAGACAATAAGTTGGCAGTAAGAAACACTGAAGAGGAGAAACAAGAAAGCCTTGTTAAAGAGTTTGCCTACCTTTCCAATGCATGAATAATTGGAAAAACACTGTCTGGCCTTGGAAGAGAGAGAGAGAGAGCAAGTAGGAGAATACAAGAACAGATAATGACAGAGAGAAAACAGAAACTGTATATGCTTTAAACACTACAAGAGAGGTGAAGTTTAGCAAACCTATTGAAGTTCAACAGAACTCAGAAATCAGCAGACACACAATAGAGAATATCCAGATTCAACATCCAAAAGAAACAACTGTTGATGGTCTGAATAAAACAGGAGTTAATCTTTTTGCAAGCTTGTAAAGGGAACCAAAAATTTAGTTTGGAAAACAATCATTTTGGTCTTTCAGAAGCCAGGTGAGGAGAAACAAGACAGAAGGCAAGCCATGGAAGAGATGCAAAGTTTATGCTCTTTTCTGACAGCCTTTTCACACTTAGGCAATCTAAATGTTGTAAAAATCAAGGATTGTCATAGTGTTAAGCTATTAAATAGAACTTAACTTTGACTTGTCACTGACATTGAATTTCATGGTTGTACCTACCCATGGTTGACTGAAAGTTTCAGCGCATGCATAGGTTTAGTGATCCTGTCCCTAAGTTCTTGTGACCATTTCAGAGCCCCTGCAACATGAGGCATGTTCTTGTTGATTGGTGGAGCTCCGTCATCACCTGCCAGTTGCATTTGGCCATCAAATATCATCTTAGCTTCATCCAGTTCTTCCTCGTACATCTTCAGTAGGATGGGATACTTGTATTCAAAGTCTGCGTGAATCAGTGGTCGGTCCAACAGAGAACCAAAACAGTCAAGAAGCTAAGAGGATTTAAAAGAATTAGTTCATTAATACTTATACAAATGACATTTTAAAAAGTATAGCATTTAATTCAGTTCAAACACATCTTACCTTCAATGCAGCTTCTGTGCTTGGACAATCATCAAACCCTTGGCACACAATTGATGCAAGTCTTCTGTCCAGATCAGCTATTCTTTCCCTAAACTGGTTGTAGTCTTCAACAAATTCCTACAAATACAGAAAAATGGAAGCCAAGAACAAAGATCCAAAAATAATGTGAAAGAATTATCAGATTATTAAAAATGTCTACTCTACAATGTCTGCAAATGCTGAGAAAAATCTTTAACTTTCATATTCCTTCATTAAACAAAATCAAGACACTATCAAGTGACAAACTATAGACCTCTGGCAACTCTAGAGACACCAGTCACAACCGATAACTTAATTTTTTTTTTTTTTTATTAGAAAAAAAGAATATATATATATTTTACAGCACTAATATTATACATACATTTACGCTTACAATAAAACTTTTGTACAGAACTAAACAAACTTACATAACTCTACTTACATTACTAAACATGTCTCTGCTTATGCTAACGGTCACTTATTTACAGTCATAGCGTTACTTACATTACAGTGCGAAACAAAACATCACTTACATTACAACACAAAGCATAATTCACTGATTGAACCTACTTGCCCACTTAAAATTACAAAACGACACCTTAGTTGCTTACTATTTATAGTACAGGGTAGATTTAGAGACAGTCTGGTAGAAAAAAAAGATACGATTTTGGGCTTTTGATTTAGCGTGTCTGTATTAATTGGCTAGTTAAATCAGAGAAAATCAGTGATTTAGGGAAGAGCGCATTTCTCCATTTGCCATTGTAGTATAACTTTTCTTTGAAATTCCTGCATGTTAGGTTTCTTGTGCAAACACTTACAGGCGTAAATGTATTGTTTTAGAATGATGACGAAAAGGTGTAGTCTGCGTCTTGGGTAACCGGTCAGATGAGTTAAACGGGGGATGTCATTAAAGGTTATTTGCTTACTTGAAAGTGTAATGTCGGTGTCATTTTCATGGTTGAACCATGATATGGCTTTCAAGTAAAAGGCTGTTGTTACAGTACAGTGTAGAAATGTATGTTCTATAGAGTCTGGTAGAAAACAAAGAATGCATGCTTCATCCTCAACTAGTTTGAATTTGAAAAGCTCCTTTTTGGTCATTATTATTTTGTGCAGTAACCTGAATGAGAATTGTCTTAATTTATTATCCTTTGTGGATTTATAGATGAACGAAAATTTTTTCCCCCAATCTGTGAAATAATCAGGGAAATTGTTTTTCCAGTTTTTAATGCCAGTCGGCTCGGTGATACCGTTTCCACTGAGAATTTTATAATAGTTTTTGCAGCGCATTTCAGTTAAAGTGCACCTAACCCCAAAAATTTTTTTTCGCTAAAACAATAAAGCTTATTTTGTGGAGTAATTAGCCGCAAAAATTTTTCGATTTGGTTAAATCCTCGAATTTCTGTGCCCCCTTGAAACCGAGTTTCCTATGGTTCACGACCGAACATAAGGAGTCTGGGGAGAGTAAAGCCGTGACGTCACTTCGAGAACGAAAGCTTCGGCTGTCCCAGTCGGGCCTTTTACTCTGTGTGAGCGTGGAAGCCTTTTTGCCGCACAAGTTTTTCGCTGGGGGCTCCACAGTCGACAGATTTCTGTTTTTATCAACAATATCTTCTACTTCGTCGGATTCTGAAATGAGCTTTGACTCAGAAGACTCCGAAATTTATTATATCGCTGAAGAGAATGACGACTCGCACTTGTAAACAAAGCAAAGTGAATAGTTAAATGATGACGGCCGAGCTGATTTATATGCTGACAACTCTCTGGCCAACGAAGAATGGATAGACAAAATGAGGTGGATGCTGACAAAGAACTCGAACGAGCTCTGATGGACAGACCCGAAGGCAATGATATGTAGAAGTCAAAGAGACTGTAGCGTGTGGTGCGTATATTTGCTAAATGCGCATATTCTTCGATCTCGCATTAACATACTTTCGTATAAATAAAAGTCAAGTCCGTTAACTTTCTCAAATTATTTTAACTTCACTCTTTCAACGTAGACCAAAATGATTATCCCATGACACAATGTTTGTGTTCTTTACCTGCGAGTGTGGAAATTGTAGCGTCGCTTCCCTTCAAAACATCAGCGAATGTTATTGTTGTTATTATTATATTAGAGTGAGTTAGAAGGTTGTCAAGACTCAAAGAAGAGTGATCTTGTTCTTGAAGATATTGGTGCTGATGTTACCTTAAAGTGTGTTACTGAATATCCAGGAATTAAACCTGTATGGCTTCAGAAATGGAGTTTTAAGATTAGTAGTGGGCAAATACAAAACTATCTGTCGGCTGTGCCGACTGACTGCTGTTGTTTCTCAGATCAGATACAACTACGGCTTCATGAATCGATGGACGGTTATTCCAAATTCGTCTCGCTTAAGTCACTGAGTCAGCAAAATCCCTTCCTCTCTCTGAAAATCCAGGCATCGAGCGAGATCATCTGGTTTGAAATACTCTATGGAACAGATCACCGAACTCTTAGACGGCTATCACTTTGCACGAATCGAGCCATCACTTTGTACGTTTCTTCTCTTCAGGACAGCTCTCCATAAAACGTATGGCATAAAGCGGAGTACGTCCTGTAAGTTTGTTGTGTTGCTACATCACACTACAGCGCACCTGGCTAGCATTTTTTTCGAACAACTTTTCCAGCCTTTCCCACAAAAACAAGTAAATATGCGAATCTCAGAATCATCGTGTTCTCGATTTGACGTCACATCCGGCCCTCGACCCATTCTCCGTTAAACTCGGTCGTGGACCAAAATGGCGGCAATTTCACGTACTTTGACGAGCCATAGAAAATCAAAGATTTAACCAAATCGAAAAATTTTTGCGGCTAGTTACTCCACAAAATAAGCTTTATTGTTTTAGCGAAAAAAAGTTTTTGGGGTTAGGTGCACTTTAAGTCTAAAGTTAAATCTGGGGTAGCAATCACTGAAGAAGATAGTTCAGCTGAATCTAACAATTCTTCCAATTGCAGCAGCTTTCTTTTTTAAGTCCGATGGAATAGCAGCAATTAATTGCAGGTAGTAAAGAAAATTTGTTTCAATTTCAAACTTGTTTTGGAATTCTTCAAGCGATAACTTACTTAACATGTGTCACTGTCTAACACTACATACCCTGTTGGTTGCATCCAAGCCATCATAGGTGCGGTTACCAAACACGGCAAAAATCTCATTGAATTCAGAGAAGATCTCAACAACTTGGTGACTAAGCATCTTGCCCTTGATGCCACCCAATTCTACCTTCTCCAGTTTGGAAAATTCCATAGTAGTGGCAAAGAGGTCCTAAATTAGGAAAACCAGAAACAGAAATAAGTGATTTATACTTCATATGTACCACATGACAACAAAGAAAAATACCCCAGTAACACTGAAAAAAAACATTTCAAATAGGCATGCTGTTGCATGATTCCAACTAGAAGGAGGACGTCCAGTTAACCAATTTGCAAAATTTTGAGGCTGAGGAGTTCAAAAGACTATTAATAGAAACTGAGGAAAATACGGCAAATTTGCTTTTGTTCCACAAAAAAAAAATGGTGTTCTAACTTTTTTGTCTGTTTACGGACTACAATGACATCTCGGATGTTAAACTTCTCAAATTCAGTAACAATTCATCAAGGTAGGACAAAAGAAATCACAACCGTGAAGGAGGTTTGGATACCTGGTCTTAGCACTGAGGAAGGGTTAGGCCCCAAACGTCTGCTATAAACACCATCTTTAATTTGGCACTGAGCTATTACTAACAACTTTTGAACTGTTTACTGTGCCACACAGCAACTGATCCTTTTGGATTATAAATATCTACAGTTGATACAATTCACTTGAAGGCAACAAGTTTGTTAAGGGTTCGAAAAACAAGGCTACAGGTGGATCAAAACATAGTAACAGCCCTGGATAACTATAATGTGCTTCAAGCATAAGTCTAGCAGTCTCATAGTCTGCAAAGCTGCTTCCTTCAAAACCAGACATGTGTTCAGTGTACCAACCTCTACAGTTTTTAATCTTGAAATAAACAGGTCCATTCTGGTAAACACAAGCTCATTGGCAAACTCCCATTGCTTGACTTGTTGTCCTTCCTTGAAGAATTTTTGAATATTTCTCCTGACATCTTCAAAGGTCTCTTTGAAGAAGGAGCAAATCTCAATCGCCTTCCGAGTTTTCTCATATGCTTCCTCTGCCTCTGATTTGAAGATTTCTGCAGGATCCAGATATGTCCGTGCCTACAAGCAGATTAAGAAAGTAAAAAAAAAGACAAGTCGGTTACTTTTGTGTTTCATGTTTCATTGGTTTCTATCAGTCTCAGTTCCAACAACAACAACAGCAACAACAATTGCACTGCATTATAAGTTTTAAAATACAATTAAAATGCCCTAATGTTACATGTAAAATCTCCACTAGTCTTGCATTTTAGTTAAAATCTTCTCTTGATCATTTGTTTTACTAAGCCATGATTATACTCTTCAAATTTCTAATACTGATTACTGTTTCAGCTTAAAACAGCTCCAACCAAGTAACACAGCTAATAACAGTCTTAAATATGGTTAATCCCCTAGAGACATGTAAATTTAAAGTATATACAGAGATCAAGGTCTACTATGTAGCATAAATTTTTACCTTGATGTTTACAAAAATTCTCAAGTAAAAAAAAATCCCCTTTATTCTTGCGATCAATATACTACGATTACATGTATGTGTGATGTTCACTGTAACCTTACCATTTCAATCAGCATGTTACAAAGTTCCTGTAAAAGAACAATCATTCTTGGAGCTCGGCAGTAATATTTGGAATTGGCCCAAATAAGACCAACTGTGTGCAGAATGGCAGGAATGATCTTCTCAAGCTCAGAGAAATCAAACTGTTCCATGTCGTCCAGTAAGCGACGTAAAGGCTTCAGGTGGATATTTATATCCCTTGCTTCTTCCAGAGCTGTAGGAAAATAACACCTGAAGTTTTATGACTAAATATGGGACAATACTCAATAAATTCAGAGTTGTTACAGAATGGTCATGAATCTTCAAGCCAGTGACAATGAGTGAATTTTCATATAGATGCTTAATGATTGCTGTGACTTCACTTTAATTTGCAATTCATTCTGCTAAATAACAGCATATTCTTACTAAGGAAGTTGTAATCTTACCGCTGATTAAGTAAATTTCATTATCATATTCTTCAATTTAATTATTTAAATCAGAGACCCATGTTTTTTGAGTGAGTAATAAGGAGTACAGAAAAGGGACCCAGAAGGGGGTCCAGAACGAGGAAAGAAAACCTCCTGAGGTCAGAATACCAGAAAAAACTTACCAGCTACAACATCCTTGAAAATTTTCTTGAATGCTGGGAAGTAGCTACTCTGTGTCTTCTCCAACAACTCAGCCATTCTTCTCACTTTCACATCATGGAGCTGCGTTATATTAAAACAGTGTCTTTTATTTAGTAAAAACTTGGAAACTGCAATATTGTGTATAAATAAATAGCAATTTATGGATATGCTATCAATTTCTGCAGTTGATGTTATACTGACCTGTTCAAAGATGCACTCCAGGTTTGCAGCACGAGCTTTCCAGAAGTCAAGCTCTACCAGTGGCCCAGGATTGTGTCCTTCAAGGAGAGGCTGTGCTGAATTTCTTTTGAGAACACTCTGAATTTGATGTGTCCATTCAATAATAACTGACTCAATGGAATGAACTAAGCCACGGTCAAATGGTTCACCCCTTAAAAAAAAACAGCAAGAGATACATAGGTGGTCTTTTAATATAAAGTGTGCACCATTTCAGTAGCTAATTTGGGGAGAATTCAAATATACAGGCATGTATTCATAAAAATTAAGATGTCCTTGTCTTTTCATGAGAAGAACTACATGTAGCATTCAGATGAGTATCTGTAGTTTAAATTTCCTTTAAAATTTCCCTAGAAACTACACATGCCCATCGAGAAAGAGTAAGACAGAATCCACTAACACATCTGGAAAATCCATTAGCCCTGGGCTATTGAACAGTCAATCAATCAATCTTTATTTGCACTCACTCTTGTTTCAAAATAAGAAATTACCACAATAAAAATTATTGCATTTAAAACTTAGGGATCTTCTTTGTGCACTACAGGTGTAGCTGTAGCAGCGTTCCGCACCAGCAAACTTAACAAAATTAATATTTTGATAAATTATGTCAAGGATTAGAACTTACTTTTCTTCAGCTTCCACGGCATCTGAGACCTGCTCTGATCCAACTGGAAGTGGTAGTAATGTCTTTCCCTTAACTTGCCCAGCAATGACAAACACATTACTTTTAAGCTGATGAACATGACGCAGCACATCTTGTGACACAACTGCAGGCCACTGTTCATGATTACGAGAATTTGATAACAAAGGGACTAAGATCTAAAATAAGAAAAAGAAAAAGAATTGAGCATTAGTAATCATTACTTGCTGTGCCGAGCAAGTGCACCTTCTTACATGAAATACTGAATGCAGATTGTTAAAATGTTAACAACTTTTTAATCCCTCCCTGAGCCTTAATCTCCAGAGATTAAATAAATTAATAAAGGTGTCACTTCAATCTTGATGAGCTCAAAAATATAAGCTGAACATTTTATCCTACTATTCCAGTCCCTTTATCCAGCTCTTCCAGTTTCTTTTTGAAGTACCAGAAAACACTACATTTCCCTCTAACTTTGTTATTTTCCTTTAACTGTTCCCCAAAATGCATGATTACCTCTGTCTGGATTTCCTGACTGCAATAATTTCGGCTAAGCTGACCTTTGTTGCAAGACGATTGAATTTTTGGTCGTCAAGGTTTTCCGATTTAAAGGCAAAAAGAAAATTTGGAAATTTTATGTGTCATTTTGCACCCTAAACTTCTGATTCGTATAGATACTTGTTCAAATACGCAACAACTGTAAAACGGAATGTCTGTGTTCCCCTGTGTTGCACACGAAGTGCATTATTATGTGCATGTTATGTAAGCTTAATCATTAACAAATGTAAGCTTACTGCATGCACAATGCTATAACATTTTCGGTCCGGGTTGTTTCAGTGCTATTTATGCGTTAACATTGAGTAAAAGATTGAAACAATACAATTTAAATACTTTATCAGTAAGATATTTCGTGCAATGAAGCTTATTGTCGCTCTGTGTGAAATAAATCGAGTTGTAGATTTCACTGTTTCCTGGGGGTAAGAACAACTTGCCAAATTTGCAAACAAGTTACCTCGTCTACAAGGGCTGAGAGCTGTTCCAGAGGTGAATAAGATAAATCTCCATACGCTAGAGCTGTTTTGTAATTGTCTTTTCCAACATTCATTCCTTTCTCCTTCTTGGAGAAGTAGACAGCCTTTGCCTTCATCGAGGATGGAAAATCAAACGTTGGTTGAAGTTGTCCCGCATTGTTCTGGTAGATGACGATTATGTTATACTCGGGTTTCTCAAAAAAGTCTATAATACTTTGTCTGTATTCATCATTTCCTTGTAATTTCGCCCATTTGTCAGCCTTCAGTTTCATCGACTTTAAGGTATACTCCGAGATAAACTCAAAACGAACGTCGTTGAACTCCATTCTTGGTCTGTAGCTTGGCGGGATTTGACGGTGATGAAATTAAGCTTATTTACAAAACTAAATTTACAATGTCTTTCGAGGTCCGAAGATCAAAATGAAGTCCCTCTCAGGGTAGAATGTATCGTAGTTCGAGGCTACTTAGAAGCATTTGTTGCAGTCTAGCCCTCCACAGTACTGAATTTCTGAAAAATTGCGGCTTCGTAGGCCTTCCTTCGTCCTTGCCCGAAATCTACTACTTTCACTCCCGCGTAGGTTGCTATGGAAACTCAATGTTTACCGCCGTTCCCAGGGCTGCCATCTTGAACATTTTGCGCAAACTTGCTCTTCTGGAGAAACTATTATTTTATGCCCTTTTGAGACAAATGAAGTCATAAATCTAGTTTCAAAACGTTTCACTCCTAGTTTGGAGAGTTCTTATGGAAGCATGGCTCTCTTGGTGTTCATAAGAATTCTGACAAAAATTATAGACGAATTACAACAGTACCTCCCCTTGACGGGTATTTTTTGCTACATTCCCATGATCCAGTTCATCAGTTCAGTCTCGAAATAAATAAACATGGACTCTCTGGGAATTGTTGAGTAACCAAAAATAACAACTTTAATAGCGTTTAATGGGAAACATAAACGATACTGAAGCGAACATTGAACGAAAACCAAAAGAAGCGCAACTTTTATTTGCCGCAGAAAATGGTCATGTTGAGAAGCTAAGCGCCCTTCTCGCCGAGAAAGACGTAAAAGTTGACTGTCCAAACAGTTCAGCTGTTACAGCATTGTTCTTAGCGGCCAAAGAAGGACACGAGGAATGTTTGCGATTGTTACTTGAAGCAGGGGCAAGGGTAGATGGTATCGGACTTGGTAGCGCAGCTTTATCGCCGCTCTGGGTCGCGACTTATGCTGGTCATAAGAACTGTGTGGAAAGACTCGTCAATGCAGGTGCCAACCTTAATACAAAGTTCCCGGAGACTCCATTGTTCATTGCGGCGCGTGAAGGGAGGGCAGACTGTCTCAAGATTCTTATAGATGCTGGTAGTAATGTAAATGTTAAAAACAATCGTGGACAAAATCCAATGCATATTGCTTGTTCAGAAGTCCATGAGAGCTGTATAGAACTCCTGGTAAGTTGAATGACTTTAAAATGAGTCTCTTATAAAGCCATATATCAGGAGGTGGCAAGGCAGGGTAACTGGTCGTTTAGCCCCCAAGAAGATTAGCCCCTAATCATTTACCCCCCAACCAGTAGTTACGCATGGTGGAGGGGGAGGGGGGGGGAGGTATTAACTCTAGTCCCCAGAGAATCATGAATCAAGGGCAGATCCAGGATTTTTCTTAGGAGGGGTACACCGATAAGTTGTAACTCACTGGTGAGGTAAACAAATTTTAAAAGAAAAAAACAAAGAAGAAGGCTTCATCTCTGGGGTGGGGGTGCACACCCCCTCCACCCTCCCCCTAGATCTGTGCGTTTGACTTCCAGCTGGGTCCCACACTTTCAGCATCCACAGCACTCACAGCATTTGTTCCCAGACTTTGGAATTGGAGTCAACCACAACCAGGGCTCGAGACTAACTTTTCAGCTTGCTAGCCAAGTGGCTAGTGACAGGTTTGATTCACTAACCAAAACAAGTTTTTCACTAGCGAGATTCTCTTATATCCATCATCCCATCAAGTAAAGTAAATGCTGGCTTTGTAGCTTGCAGTATGCTTTGAATGAACAACTGGGAAGTACAAAGTTTTCACACCCTTGATTCTCATAGAACCGCCGTCAAAACTTTGGAACTGGCGCCGCCGAAAAACATTCTTTTCTTTCAAATTACCGATTCATGATTTTCATGAACAAAGTACATGTAATTCGTTCAGACACTATACAGTACATTGCAAATATAGTTACTTTAGGCATCGATGTAATTATTTTAGGGGTCGCACAACAACAAAAACCGAAATTTTTACTTCCGTGAGAATTTCACTCAGAACTTCCGTTAGCAATTTGCTGTCGCAAAACATTCCTTTCTTTCAAAATGCTGATTCACGATTTCTCATGAACACAATAATTCATTCCATATTAAACTTTAGTAACAAGTTGCAAATGTAGGTCTCAATATTATATAGGCATCATTCGAATTTTCAAACAACTGCGACTTTTTTAATTCTTTTCAAAGCGTAAGTGACATCCAGATGTTGCGCACATGAAACCTAGAGTTCCGCATGATTTCCCTCATGACTTAGCCTGCGTGGCAGGCGTCCGAAGGGGAGGGAAAGGGGAAAGACGAGCCAGTGAAGTGCGAGAAGATCGGACGCGGGAGGATCGCGGTAGGTCCCTTCTCTCTCCTGCCCTCATTTTAACTTTTCTCCCTCCCTTTCTACGGCCTGCCACGCAGGCTACTCATGACTAATCAATAGCAGCAAGCAGTTCATTTGTTGTTCGTTGTACTAGGGAAAAAACAAACAAAAAAGTCAATCATTCTTTCGCATTTCAGTAATTTAAAATTCTTGTTTGGGCCAATAAATTACATATGATATTTACTACACTGAGTCGATATTTTAAATTCTACACGCTTTGACTCCATTTCGTTTTTTGAAAAATTGAAAAATTAACTTTTAATTGGTTTCCTCTGGGCTTCCAGTGCTCACAAATTTTCACTAGCCAAAATGGCTAGTGACGCACAAAAACCACTAGCCAAAAATGGAATTTTTACTAGTGTGTGGCTAGTTGGCTACTGTCATTCTCGAGCCCTGATAACTCATAATTCTTGGTGCTTGTCAAAAGGATCTTGGTCTTTGGGGAAGAGGATGGTACATCCAATAAGATTGATAGATAATAAACTAGTCAGATGTCTAACCTTTCATTCAGTTGACTTCATTATGATAGCATCTATTGGACACCTGCATTCTTCATCAGGCAGTTGTAGATCTTCAACACAAACACTGGTCTTTTCACAGGGGTTTCATATTTAACATTCTCAGTAGTAGGGTCTACTTATAGGATGTAATCATTCTCACAGCCAGTCAATCTGTTTAGTGCCTGGCCTTAATGAAACCCCTACCTTGATCGTGATTTTAAAACTAAACATCTACCTGCTGATTTGATAGTTAAGACCTCTAGCATTTTGGAAATCACAGAACCTCCAAGACAGTGCCTAATCCACCCTTTTCCTTTGTGACATGTAGCAAGGTGCTAGTCAGGAATATCAACCCCAGGGGGTACCCCTAGAAAAATTTTGTGGGGTTGTGTAGCCTGCACCCCAAAAACCCTTAACCTTAGCATATCTGCAACTTTTGCTACCCAGTGTTTATGGCCTGATGAAAACATTTGATACCCTGTTTGAGACATGACTCTTAAATAGATACCCTGTATGTTTCAGCACTACCTTAAGCTTGTAATTACTTTACCAATGTTAAAAGATTTTAAAGACAACGCTTGTGTGGTAGTTTCTTCTCAGAAAATATACCCAATTCACAACTAGAATGTAACGCCATACCTCAAATGAGACCAAAATGGCCAAAATCGATTCCCTAGTCTTGCCCCAAGTGGCTAAAAAACCTTACCCTTTGGGTCTGCTCATACCTATATAGCTCATGATCATATGAGGGGGTAACCCCTGGGGGATTAACAAGCACTAGTTTTGCGAGAAACTATTTTCAGTACAGAAACCAATTTTCTGTACTGTGAAGACATGAATGATCATTGCTATTGTGAACAGAACTTAATCAGCTGTGAAATTAAAGCCTGGAAAAAAGCCAGGCTTGAAGGGGATTCAAAGCCATGACCTCCTGTAATGTTGTACAGAAATATTGACAGATAGAGAATTTACCCACTCTGCAGGTTCCTGGCGAGAGGAAGAGGGGATTAGATCCCATGATTTGGAGCTTGACTCACTGACAGTGAGGAAATTAGGAATTAAATTCTGAGAGTTTTTGTTTGTATCACTTGGCAAGATGAAAGACATCAAACACCTTGTGCTAACACAAAGCTTGAGTAATTTCAATGGCATTTGGCAAATTTAAGTTCTGTAGCTTTCCAAAAAAAGGAACTGAAATGAGACATTCCACTTTACCTCAGAATTTAACATCATACCCACTTTCCCATTCCTCCCAAAAAGGAAACAGTTACTGCAGTTAGTGCGGACCATTCACTCTTTTCAACATGCCCACATGTTTTCAGTAAAACGGTGTGATTGAATGCTTGATAGGCAGTCACTGCTCTAAGTAATATCAACCAGCTTTGGAATTTATGAACTGGGCTGTTTTGTTGTTGTTGTTAATTTATTTTTAATATATTTATTTTTTATCTCTCAATTGTCTTCAGTGACATGATGACATCCCTGAAATACTACAAGTTGCAATCATTCAGTTCTGCATAAAAATATTACATAATACATTATTCTCTCACAATTTTGAATGCACAGTAAGATTGATATGTCTACAATGAAACCACATGCCATTATTGCAGTTTTTTGTTAAGAAAAAATTGTATATAACAACACAACATGGAAATTCTGATTGAGTGGGTGGTCTCGAAAGAAGCTAAACTGGAATTTCTGGAGGACCTGGAGCAGGAGGGAAAGAGGGGGTTTAAACCAAAAACCTTCTGTGGGAGGTAGTTGTGGATTAATTTTTTGGAACAACACAGTAATAGCCCTTTTCACGGTTCACCCTGCTCATTTGCATTACAATGAAATCTAGCATCTATGCGAGGTAATAGGCCTCTTGCACGAAGAGGTCACATGACCAATGCCTCCCTCAAACAGTGAGTTGTAATCTTGCTGATGCCAAAAATTGACAGAACACATAAAAATTATCTTACACCCGAAATTTGAGAGTAAACGCATTTAAGGGAGATAGTTTATGGTACTTTGATTTTTCAACAAATTAGTATGATTTGTATTGGCCGCCATGTTGGAGGGCATACTCTTGCCCTCCAACATGGCAGCCAAAACTACTCTTTGTTTATATCTTGTTAAATGTTTGATAGTTATGTTCAGATGTGCTATAAACGTTACCACTCATCTTTTCAACATTTTCCATGAAGTTTAGGTGCAAAATTTGTGTTGGAAATCGGTAATTCATAGTTTTAAAAATCAAGTTTTGGTCACGTGACCTGCTACGGACTTTCTCATTTTAAGCAAATGGTGCGGGTTTGAAAAACCAAATCACTAATAGTGTTTCGAAGGCAAAATCATGTAACTTTCATTTTCATAAAAACGATGTCACATGACCTCTTAGTGCAAGTGGCCTATTTCGGGCGGGGCATTTCAGGCTATTTTGCAGTTTCAGCCCTTCATTGTGCGCCTGTTAGTCAACCATAAAAGGCTAGGCTGCTCAGCCAACTTCGCAGTTAGCAAATTTGAAGTATTTGGTTAAGCACTCGATCTCTGTTTCTCTGTGCTAGGAACGGTGATTCGGTAGTTTGACTGGGTTTCATAGTTCTCTGAGTTTGTCTGTCGCTTGAAGAATATTCACCTCGTTCTGGGCGGAATTCTTGATGTGAGCAATGTGACACTTTCGGATCCTTCTCTTGAGAAACACGTCAAACAGCATGGCTTCCAGTATTGAAGACACACTGATAAAACTAGACAAGCGCCACAGTGTTGACTACAACAATGATGAAGTGAAGCTCATAAAATCCAAAATAGAGGCCATTGTTCATGATATCTCTACAAGAATAGGTGCGTCTAATCCCAGCCTTTCAAACACCATTGTTCAATGTGGTAGTTTTTATCACAATAGCAAAATCACGGCTCCGGATGAATTTGATTTCCTTTTGGTTTTAAACAAGTTTTCTCAACCAGGAGTTTGCATTTCTCAGCCCTTTCATGATCCGGAATATCCGCAATTGGTTTCATTGAAGATAGACTACGAGAAATTAGACATTGAATTACCTCAAAGTTGTTTTGATTTGGAAGATGACCCAAGAGGAAAGCAAGTGGCACTAGCAGCTAAAATTGAAAGTGATTATCGTAATTCTATTCGAAATTGTATATCAACTTTGTCGTTACCAGATGGAATCTCATTTACAACATCTCAAAAGTCCATCAGAGTTGTTGAAGGAGACAGAAAATTTATGGATTGTATCAGGTTCTCTGGGCCAGCGTTGACACTGTTTCTGAACTGGAAAGGAGTGCAGTATCCAAACTTAAACATGTCTGTTGATATGACTTATGTTATTCAAGTCCAAGGGTTACCGTCATATTGCAACCTTGAGAAACGTTTACCAAGTGAACATCCATTAGTAAAAGCTGGATTGTTTGCTGAAGTCCATCATGAGCTGTTCTATACACGCATGCTGGATGACACATGGAGGCAGACCTTTACTGTACTTGAAAACAAAATTATTTCATTTTGGTTTACAGAGACCGAGTCAAGTAATATGTGTTATCGGCTGCTAAAAATAATCTGTGATGTTCTAATGCCAGTGGATCAGCTTGGAGAGACCATCTTAAAAACATATCCCTTGAAAACTGCTTTTCTTCATGAGTGTGAACAATACTCAGAGGCAAGATTTTGGACCACAAACAAAATATTAACACGTCTTACATCCATCTTTCAAAGGCTTCTGGCTGCATTTCAAACTAGATTCCTTCCAAATTATTTTACAGAGAAACAAAATGCTTTATCTTACCCATTAGATTCTGAACCTGAAGTTGAAAACTCGGAGGAAGATAATAGTTTCATTACCAGTGTACATGAGGCTACATGTAAAATAACTAAAGATGTAATTTCCTCATTAGAGAACAGTTCCACTAATGACCAGCCTGTGCTGCACTGGTTTGAACCAGTGTCAAGAACTGTGATCCCAAATCCTGATATTTCAGAGCACAAACAGTTTTTGGGTTTGTAACTGGACTTGATGGTAATTAAAAACAGTGCTAGTGCCAGCCACATTTTATTCTGCTCTGAGTGGCATGCTAGAGACATAGAGAGCCAAACATGCATGGCAAGAAACAGCACTGGAGGAATCCCTTGTAAAGGGTTGTTAAATATTCTAGTGGAAAGAACTCGATCCTTGTATTGTTTTTGTTCATTTTTTTAATTGATGTTTCAAACAAACAGTAAAGTTGATGAGAATTTTTGTGCCTCTTATCAAGCACTTTACATTCATTGTTTCTGGCCCTCAAACTGCTCTTCTCTGAAGGGGCTCTCGACCTAAACCCCATGCCTTATCTCAGTTGAAACAGCACTTGTAAAAAAAACTACAGAAGCCTCTCCATAGCAGAAAGAGCATTCAAATGGTAAGCACCATTAGAGAGGTTAATATCCATGGGTCTGTGGCAGGTCTTAATTCCCTCTCAGTATATGTTTATTTTTTTTTAGTTCTCAAGACTAATCATGTCTTCTGTGACAAAATAATGTTGTTGTTTTTTCTATCATTGAAGATAAACACAGAATGTGAGTTGGATGCTATAGACCAGAGTGGCTGTACCCCACTACATCACGCTTGCATCAATGCACCAGATGGACACAGATCTGTTAAGGTAGGTGTATCTATAGGTCATTGACCAAGTGTAACATCAAGATTGTTGGATATTGGAAAATTTTTGGTTTGTGTGTTTATGGACCAAGACAGCTGTGGTCCATAAATTCACAGAAAAAGAACTTGACCAATATCCAGCCATCTCGACTGAACAAGCTTGGTCAGTAAAGGATTGAAAAGAACACCAATTATTTTTGCGGGACATAGTGGGTAATCCCAAGCAGGCAAGATAACGTCATCTTGCCTGCTTGGGTAGCCAATCACATCGCAGGATTCAATTTATCATGCCAGCTTACAGAGCTAGCCATATAATAACTTCTCTTTAGTTACAAATTTAGCATAACAGTACTTGATAAATTTCAAATCAAGGACTTTGGTTTACAGTTTATCAGGGTTTCTGTCTTACGAACAATGCGTGAGGTAGAACTTTGTGACCATTTTCTGGGAAACATTTTTTTAATCTTGTTGGATGAGTGATCTATTGAAACCTAGTAAGACTCCAGCAAATCAAAACAAAATTCTCAGTTTTCTAATGAGGCATTGAAGGTAACATTCCATAGTTGTAGTTCACCATCTACTGGTATCCCTTCAAATTCTGTTGCTAAACAACCAAATTTTTTTACTTTCTAAGATGCTTGTGGAAATGGGGGCAGCAGTGAATATTTCATCTAGAAGCTGGAACCATGCAACATCTTTACATTTCTGCTCACAACTTGGCAAAATGGAAAATTTAAAACTCTTGTTAAAATATGGCGCCAATGTGTTCCTCAAGGACAAATGTGGGCACACAGCAAGAGAAAGGGCCCAGAAACATCCAGAATGTGAGAAAATTCTTGAGGAACAAGAAGGTAAGTTTGAAGTCCTGACAAGTTTGCAGTGTATTTTTATCGGGGGGGGGGGGGGGGGGGCACACTGTCCTCATGATTAGTGCACTCATTTCTGGATCAAGCGGTCAGGGTTAGAGCCCTGGCCTGGGACATTGTGTTGTGTTCTTGGGTAAGACACTTTGCTCCCAGGAAGCCTATCTCCACCTGGGTGTATTAATGGGTACTGGTGAACTTAATATGGTTGATAACCCTGTGATAGACTAGCATCCCATCCTAGTCGCTTCATGCTACAGAAACTGGGATAAAGCTCCCGAGTGATGAGCCACTTGACTTGTCAGCAGACTTACCATTTTATAATTTACTTTTGGAGAATTTGTTTTTTAGTGAAGGGGTAATTGTCTTGAAACGATCATTGCAGTATTTCTACTCATGGAAATGTGTGGCCAAGCAGTTAATGCATTGGACAGACTACATGCGTTTCTCTATCCCCCCCCACTTCCTAGATGAGAGGGTAGTCCTTCATAGGGCTATCCTCAATTGTTGAACCTGCCAGCATTCATACACCTGAGGTAGAGAAAAGCACCATGCTAAAAGAAAATGTTTTGCAATGAACATAGCAGTGACCCTAACCAAAGCTTAATCAAGACCATGTCTCAATCCATACTCCATAGTCCAGTGCACTAAACATAAGGCCACTGTGCCTATCATGACTGATAGATGAAGGTGACAAAATGTTATATGATAATCGTCCAGGGGGGGGGGGGGGGGGGGTTATGGTTTATGCTATTGCATAAACCAGTTTCACGTATTTCTTTAATCCCTGTATGCTGGTTCATTTGAGGACTATATTAAATCAAATGATCTATATAACAGTCTTGAGTTTTTCTTCACCGATGGAACAAGAACTAATTACACTCTACGTTTGCTTAGATTTTGTCTACTTGTGTAAAACAGTACGTTTCCATAAATCGTGTGGCTGTACAGTTAAAATACACCCAAATTAAACTATTATTGCAAAACTGCGTGTTCTTTGCCAATGGGTTAAATAAATTTCTGTTTGCTTCTGTACCCCATCTTCATCTAGTTTCCGACAGGCAACATTTTTTTTTACCAAATTTCCATCATTTAAATCAAACGTTCTTCCTTTACAGCTCATCCACCAAGACTGCTACAGCTGTGTTGTTGGTCGCTCAGAGGAATCCTGGGAACTAAACGACTTAAAAGAGTACATGAACTACCAATACCACTGAGTCTACAGCAGTTTTTACTTAATTAACATGAGTTATGTAAACAAGGTGTAAATGTATTTTCTCTTAGGCCGAATAATATACGTCAAATGACTCCATCAAAACTGGGAGATATTTAACAAAGGATATTCCCTAAAGCAACATTACTCAGTTTTAAAATGACCTATGTATTTTTACTCATTCAGTTCTTGCCCTGAATAGGTTTTGAAGAAAAAGTAAAGGTTTTCAATACCACATAAAGCATAAACCTTGCTAAACTAATGTGATTTTGACAGCTTGGCCTCGGGCTGTGCTGTCAAATTTGTCCTTGGACATTATCTGTTCTTTGAGACTCGCAGCTTCACTCATAGAAAACTCCTCACTTCCCAAAACAAATACTCTCAGTCGACAGACACAAATCTCGATGAAGGTCACTAAGCCGCCGTGGATCCCACCAACGCATCGTTTGGTTAACGACGTTGCCAGCCGGGCGATCAGTCGGTCGACGCGGTGGCCTCTGTTTATCTTTATAACGTAGCCTTCACCCAAATTTCCATTACATGGACTGCAAGTATTGTTAATTAACACAAATTCGTCAGTGCTATTGTAGTTATCTCCGTGTTTGTCTTGCAAAAATGCTTGTGGAAATGTTTTCCTTTTTCCATCGTGGGACTCCATGCCCGCCATATAAGCTTAGTTATTTTGGAAAAAGTAGGGCACCAGTACTGTAGACGGGAAAAATAAATCATCTCAAAACAAGACACCGCAAAAAAAGCTTGTTGTTGTTGTTTCTCTTAATTATTATTCCTTTTTTCTTTCTTGGTCAATTCTGATTTATCTTCCCATACAAGATTGGAAAACTTCACCCGATGCGCGTCTTAACCTGTATACATGACAAATCTCCACCAAAGATTAGCTGCTATTGGAATACCTGACTATGCTGGTTAATAAGTCAAGTCAATTCGTGTTTACTACTCAGTTTTAAGTGGACAAAAACCTTGCACCAAAACAATTTTGAGTATATTTCAGTTCTTAAAGATATATTAAATAGTTCCCTGAAATAACACCGAAGACAATTTCCCGTGCATGTGGGAAATCGAGAAACTGAATTTCAAAGTTCAGAGAAATTGTGCCAACACGGTTAAAATTTCATCATCAGTTTAATTTCACCAGTACTTTCAGGTGTTTCATGTAAACTTCAAACTTTGTTTTCGACATGTGGTATTAGAAATGATTCCTATTTAAGGTTACCGTATCCCTTCAGGGGTGTCTCGCGTTCAAGCAATGTAGCGCGTCCAGATTAAACTGTGGATACCTAAATTCTCTATACCAAATTAAAGCTTACAGAGCTGGCTATCCAACTATACCAATAATTTTGAAATAAAATGAATAGTCGAATTTTTCACGACTTCTAAATGGGAGCTTCCGAATCACCTTTTCAAAGCTACAAGTCAAAGCGAATTTTGTTTGTAAATAATATTGAAAGAAAGTTATTTTGTTACTCGAACTTTTGGTGACTTCCCTCTTGAGTTATTCCACTACTTTTTTAAGGTGGCTGAACACAGTTTTTGATACCTCTGTTTCATTTACCTTTGCTTCTAAAACCCTTGATCCTTTGGTCTCCAAAAATGGCAGCAAGCAAGTTAACAACACAAACTTCAACTTTTTGATAATTAAACTGTCGTATGTGCCGTTGCCATGGCAACATGATTAATTATAAACAGGCGTTTAAAATCGGTTTAGTTTATTTGCAGAAAATCCAGTCATTAGATTTTCTCTATAATTTGCATGCAACAAGCTTGTAACGATACTCACATGTTAGCGCTATTTTAATAATAATTTAACAAACAGATCTTTAATTATCCCTCGTTGAAGGTTCACTGGCATATCTTGAATTTCCTTTGTTAAATTTTAATTTTTTTGAATCCTC
Source organism: Platygyra sinensis (assembly GCA_019787425.1). Classification (NCBI taxonomy): domain Eukaryota; kingdom Metazoa; phylum Cnidaria; class Anthozoa; order Scleractinia; family Merulinidae; genus Platygyra; species Platygyra sinensis. The sequence continues at coordinate 114,703 of JAHPZR010027811.1, forward strand.
CAGTTACTTATTTCCTAAAGTATTTTCGCTCTAAATTTCGTGAAATTCTAATGAGTGGTTCTCGAGAAATAGGCGTATCTCCGAAAGTCAATTTTTCACTCAATCGCAATTTTTTTGACTTACTACGCATGCGCTGCATTTAACTGGGTTCCTTCGGTAACAAACAAAAGCTGAGAATTGCTGGTTTCTTTGCATCGTTACTTTTTCTAACATACCTCTGTAATAAAAGAGTAAAACCATCAATACAGTGTTCATTTGTGAAGAAAAATAATACAGACAGCGCGGACATTGAGCAAATAAAATGATCGCTGTATTGATGCTATGCTTGTTTTTATGCAATACTTATGCGCGCGCTGAATTGCGTTAGCATGAGCGCGCGCCAAAACTGTGTTCGGCCACCTTAAGAGACGCTCTTGGAGGCTACAGTAGTGCACGCGCATTTTGTTATCGAAACGCGTGTTTCGTTTTGTTGACGCGCGCCGCAACTTTAAAATAAACGACGGTTAAGAAACGGTTGGATTGATTACTCAGTTAGTGATCCTAGCAGACATTTGGTCTTGTATAGGAGCCTTGAGTACAGATAAGTCGAAAAAAAATAGATTTTTTTCATTTCTCAATGGAGATCAACGAATCTCCCGTTGTTTTTCAGGATGTAATATCAAAGTACAAAACGGCAAGAGACTTCACAGAAGCATGTGCGTATTGTTTAATACCACTTGCACCAAGATACAACAACAGGTCATTGCTACTTTGCGAAGAATGTGAAGAAAAATGGCGCGAAGAAAAACGACCCGCTGTACAGGATTCCGGCGATCCAGAAACACCCTTGAGCTCGGCAAATATCAGCTTGACGTTGGCCGACGCCGACGATACTGAGAACTGCGGTTCTTGAGCAACTGGACAAAAAAAGCGAGCTAGAGAGACTATTTCTACGCGTTGAAAAGGAACTTACAAAGGAAGATTTAAGCCGCGGGATGTTAAATACAAACGAATCTCGTTCACGAAGCAGGATTATCGAAATTGTGAAACGCGTATTGAAGACTTGTGGCTATGTTGTAACAGCCGTGATTGGCGTTCCCTTAATTGCAGGTAAACTTAACTCATGCATTAGTTTTCAAGTAAATCTTTCCTCTTTCCTTAATTTCTTGGTTTTTGTTGAAAGTGACAACCTTGTCCAGGACACAGAGTCATAGATAATCATGAAACTGTTCAGAAAAAAATTCGGCTTTCATTGACACTTTCAGCGGCACGGCGAAGGTAATTTTCGCAACCTAACGTACGCAGAAAAAACGGAGTCGTTTTCAAACTATTTCGTGAAGGTTATCTTTTTGTTGTAGGTACAGTTTCATAAAAAGTGTTGCGCTGACCCAAAGGAGCCAACAAACAAACCATTTGTTACAGAAAAAAATGTTCTTCAAATATCGGAAACAAGTTTTCTCCTCGGAAGCAAGATTAGTTCAGCAACAAAATGTTGGGTGAACGTGAAAACCCAAAAAATTGTAACGAAACACTTTAGACTACATTTCGGCAACAATTTTTGCAAGCAAGGACATATCTCATTTTCAAGGGCCTCGAGGGTTGGTTATTGCTATTTATTAAGTCCTTAATAATGTTTCAACATTGTTAGGTCTATGTTCATCTTAGTTTGCGGGAAAAGCAATTTTTCTGGTAACTTACTAAGTCGTCACTACATGCGAATTAATTTCATGTCGCTGCGAGATACGTCTCAGGCATAAGCCTCAGAGAGAATGTTACAAACTGTAAATTGCTTATCGTTGTAAAGTACAAGAATATTTTAGCCCTTGCTTAAATAGAGAACACCTCGTACAATTAAATTGTTGTAGGCAACAAATTGCAAGAAAAATTGTTTGGTGCAAAATAACTGACTTTGCAAATTTTTATGTTGCGAGGGGCTCAAACCAGTTCCCAGTGTCCTCTCTGTATCTCGAGAGAGGACGCTGAGAACGAGGTTGACACAGTACAGGCTGGGGTGTCCATTATGCTCAAATTTTTCACTCTTATGCTAATGTTTAATGCTCAACTGAAGGTGTCGCTATTATATATGTTCAAAAGGCATCACTATCATGCTCCATTATGCTTACATAAAGAAGATAACATTTTTTTATTTTTCTCTAACTCCAGCTTAACGCTTAGTTTACCGTAGCATAAGCGACGCCTCATTGTAATTCTCCATTGCTCTGGCTTGATTATTACGAAATGAGTTTCTAGTAATGAAAAAAGTCCTTCAGTAGCCTACGTGTAGCCGTACCCTCCGCCCAAGGAAAAACAGTTTTTCCTCGGGGGAAGGGTAGGGCTACACGTAGGCTATCCTTCAGGTGCAATTGCAAAACATTCTGAAGACCAATTTGGAAGCTCTCTTTCATGTTGAGACTACCAGGGAGTATCAGATTACAGTCGGAATCAGCCAGTGTTTGTCACTATTATTTCAGCAGAATTCTCGATTCTTTTGCCTCACTATTATGCTCAAAATAATGCCGGCATTATGTCCAAAACTATAATACAGGCACAAACTCTCATGTGGAGAGATCTGCAGCTGTGCCTGGAGTTGTCCGAAGTGTAGTCAAAATAGCGTGAGACTTTATTCGCTGTTGACAAAGGCGATATAACACAGGGCTTTTTCATTTCAACTTTATTCCAGTTCGAGAAATTTTAGCTAAAAGCGAAAACAATGCATGATATGTCCACGTATGGCAACAATGTTGCGATGAAGTTGCACAAGAATAAGGTTCTGTGAAGGTATTTTTCTTTGAAGGAAACTGAAACTAGTGACTTTGAACTTTTGAAGAATGTTCAGAGTGGATTCTGTTGCAATCAGGATTCTCCATTTCACACACCATGCGAAACGTTTCCATAACTGAACCGTTTTATTTTACAAGACATATACTCAGTTTAATTTCAGATATGTACAGAAATGCAGGTTAATGAGGTGCATGCTCCTTATGATAAGCATCATAAATTGTCCTCTTTCCTAAAATATTACCAAAACACACACAATTCTGTCAAATATGAAGTAATATGAAAATGACACTTCAGATGCTGATTCATAAAGGGTATCAAAGCTCATTAGCCTGCATTTCTGGACATAAGAGTTTAATTTTAACCGTGCATCTCTCGGTAGGTGCTGGTGCGGCCTCCATTGTGGTTATTACAATAGCTGGTGCCCTCAGCCCTCCTGTGATTCTTGCAATAGCCAAACATCGCAAGTTAACTTCCAACCAATGGTGGACGTACACGCGTAAAGAGCGATATTTTGCCATTGGCTGGGGTGTGGTCGTTGGAACTGTCATGCTCCCATTGCTGGCTCCTTGGGGAATTTACAAGCTGTTTAAAGTTCTCGGTACAAAGTTACTTCACAACACAATCTACTGGATGAAGCGTTTTGATTCCTGTAGCCGAGGCTTCGAGGAAGAAGAAACCGATGAAAGCTCTAGGGACTGGCCAATGGGAAGTGTTGACACCCACCGGGAAACAGCCCTCTTCGTTTTGGACAGAGAAGAGACGAAGATCGATAGATGTCAGTCTAGTGCAGATGCGGACCAGATACAAACGGAACCGAGTCAACCAATACCACCTGAAGCTGCTGGTTACAACGAAGGGTTACTAGACGAAGATAACCGCTGTGAGGAGGAAAACTTCCTCGATGTTAAGCGAGTAGGCGTAATTTTAGGCTCGATCCAAGAAGAAGACGATGAGCTTGACGATTTTAAAGATTCGTGCCACATATGCAGAGGAACAGTCTGGAAACCAGGCCACGGACGAGACGCTCTCTCAGATGAGGAAAACGACGATGGCCGTCGAGATACTCAGCGGCTATGGGCAAGGAAAGCGGTGTCCGACACGCGTTTCGATATCAAAATACCAGATGAAGATTTTAAAGCACGTGAACTTGGCAACGGTCTGTGTGTAGCGCATCAAAAGCGCGATGAAACAAAGGAGGCGGTCAACGGCGAAGAAAATCCTTCGTTGCAGGCACTGTCAGAATGGCGACAGTGGCGAATGGCAAAAGAAAGCCAAAACGATGATGAACCCGGAAATGAAGCAATCACCGAACTGTTACAGGATGCTGATCAAGGAGAAGAGAAACATAGTACTCCCCATTGTCAAGAAATAAAGAACCTACCTGAAAAGGGACCAAAGAGAACTAAGAAACGACGCAAACGGCGGACTGACAAACAACTTGCGAGGGAAAATCTTGACAGTTCATCTGCGAGTGAAGCTAATGAATCTTTGCGCAAGGAAGAAACAGACAAAAGAACAGCCACGTCACAATTGGTACCCGAGAACAATAACACCGCGGAAGCTGGAAAGGAGGAGACAGATATACAAGCTGAGAAAACAACACCTCGAAAGGCTCGCAAAGCCAGGCAGCTCGCGCGTGAGATGGCAAGAGACAAAAGAAAGACGAAAACTAAAATATCAAAGTATCACGAAGAGACATTACCGAGAGGAGGAAGAAACAGGCAAGAAGAGCAACAAACACCGCCAGGCAGAAGACAGATAGCTTGTCGCTTTGGTACGAGCTCGCCAAAGAAAGACCAACCTGAAAATACAAACTGCCCCAAACAGAAATCACACGAGTCTCAAAGCAAACATCCCTTCACAGTGTCTTCAAAAGGTACAGGCGTTAATATGGAACCTAAAAGACGAGGAAAACTGCCGCGCATGAATGCTTTCAGAATAAACATGGATGGTTTCGAGAAACTAAACCAAGGTGCTACTGTGATGTCCTCAGCGAGCAGCGAACAAGACATTGTGGCCCTTTATGACGAGATTGATTGATGGCAATTAACAGATACACGTAAAGCAATGTAAATTTTCCTGATTTAGAAATCTAAATTTTATTTTGACAATAACATTCCGAACTGAACATTTTTAGCATATAATGCATGTCCTTATTTCTTGACATAATGTAAAACTCGTGTTGGTGTTTCGTCTATTGATGATCACCTCACAGAAGATTTGTTGTTTGCAGTTACTCTGAATAATTCTTTATACTGTAGCACTGTGGAACAAAACTGAACTTTCTTTGTAAACGATATGTACATAGTTTGTGCTTGTAGATCAGAACAGAAATCTACTGTTTCACATCAGTTGACACTCTTTTAACTTCTTTTGGTCATGAATATGTCATTTTACCAACAATATTATGAGTTATTTATGAAGTATCGTGAAAACATTAGTGAGCATATTTTTCTAATAAAAATATTACCTCTTATATGTTTTCTAGCTGTAAACCTTTTCCTGGGTTGCCACAAACACTAAGTGAAAGCTTCAAGGACAAATGTCATATTCCTTACAACCGGTTTTAGGGAGTATCTTTGAATTTCACAATTGTCTTAATCTATTCAGTGCTCCTATAGGTCTCAGAACTTGCTCAAGCAAAAAATGTAATACCAGGGTGAAATTCCAATTGCAAATACGAAAAAATAGCTCGTTCTCCAAAATATAAATAAAAACTCAGAACTTAATCATGCTAAGTTGTTGCTGTGCGAGAGGACGACGAAGAAATGTACGATGATTTATAACGCACTTGCACAGCCATTGTGTTGCTCATTAATTTAGGGCTGGTTTACACTAGCGACGGAAGCGATGGAAGCGGAGTCATAAGCGGAGTCGGAATCGGAAGAAAGTTCTGATCTAGTGTGAATCGGCAAGACGGAAGCGGAATCGTAAGCCTCGCTTTCAGCGTAACTCCCATCCCGCATTTCGCCAGACGTAGCTATGCTTTTTTTTTTCTCAGGTAACCTCTCAGCAGACACAATACTACGGTAATTAATACCCAAACGGAAAAACCCGAGAAAACTGCAGCCATACAACAGCATGATCCTGACTAACGGAAACAAATGAAACTGTATTTACTACTGCAATACATACCGGTCTGAAGTTTTATTTGTTTAGCAACATCCTCCCATGCTAACCTTTTTTTTGCTGTTATCTTTGAAGTCCCTGCAGGACTTGTCATAAAGAACGGGGAACTGTCTCACAGCCTCTTAGCCGTCATTTTTTTCTTGCTTAAGTTTGAAAGGGACTTGTAATGAATTTTTTGATTGGCTGATAATTCCGCTTCCGCTTCCGATTCCGTTCACCCTGTTCTCACTGGATCGGAAGCGACGGAAGCGGAAGCGGAATCGGAAGAAAAAGAAACTCTTCTGATCCTTCTGACTCCGATTCCGTCGAGCTTCCGACTCCGCTTCCGATTCCAATTTTTGATTTACACTGGATCGTAACGCTCCTTGCGCTTCCGATACCGACTCCGCTTCCGATTCCGTCGCTAGTGTGAACCAGCCCTAAGCCTTTTGTTTGGTGGCGTTCTCACTGCCTTTGCCGTCGTGGTTTGACTAAATTCCCTAATAAGATTACAAATGAGGTGACCTACACACTCAGAGTTCGTCCCGGTTCTTTCAGTTGATCCACACGTGAGGCTTGTCCATCGCAGGTTTCCCTCTGAGATTTGTCCACCTGGGGCCCGTTTCTCGAACGTCCCGGTAACTAAACGGGCCCGAAATCATATTTTGGAATCAAAGTTTCAACAAAAGTAGGGTGTGTTCCGACCGCTAATGAAGTCCATTTTTTTTTTTTTTTAGCTTATAACATTACTGTATAATTTTTAAAACTTTAGAAACTCCCATCTGGAATGGAAAACTAAACAGCTTAACGGGCCCGGTAATTACCGGGAGCTTTGAGAAACGGGCCCAGGTACCTTAACGGGCCCGGAATCAGATTTTGAAAGCAAAGTCTCGACAAAAGTAGGGTGTGTTCTGACCTCTACTGATGTCCATTCTGTTTCTTTAGCTGATAACTTTACTGCACCATTTTTAAAACTTTTGAAACTCCAATCCGTAATGGTGTTCAACAAAACAGCTTAACGGGCCCGGTAATTACCGGAAGCTTCGAGAAACGAGCTCCAGCTGGGCCGGGTTGTTTCGAAAGCTGTTAACACTAACCTAGGATTAAAAGTGAACCGAATTACAATTTTTTCTAATGTAGAAATGTTTTTGACTTAGTATATTTTAGGTAGTTCGAGATTACTCTAACTCAAAACTGAAGAACAAATAATGCAAACAGAAAACCTCATCGAAAAATCGGAAATCAAGATTCTCACTAATCCTGGGTTAGCTTGATCGAACTTTGAACAACCCGGCCCTGATCAACCATTCATCCTTCGATCCGGGACAGCGGTACTTGAAAGCCAGGATAATTAATGTAAGCTAACCATCTGCTAAATTTTAATATCCAGAGGAAGCCCGCCCTCCCGTCCAGCTGCTCGATTCTAAATCCTACGAACCCACGCTAACAAATGGTTAGCACCGCACCACCCGTGGAGAGAAAAGTTTCTTGAGAGTCATGTGACAGTTGATTGATTGACTTATTTGTCTAGAACAAGAACCACCATGACAACGCATAGCTCGGGTCACTGTGCCGAGAGGTTTGGTGACTAATTCTTCCATTGTTTTCAGTCCACACTCGAGTCACCTGTAGCTCGCAGGTATATCACTAGAATTTAACACAACAATACTGTAAGAAGTTGAACTAAACCTAACCCTTGAGGATTTATGGATATCTCTTGCTAACGGAACAGTCATTACAATGATTAAGAAGGAATCACCGACAGAACAGAAATCGCCGGGCTACAAAAACTTCATTGACAGGCATCAAGTGAAAGTCGGGTAAAAGATCACCTATTGCATTAAGGTAAGGCTTGTTCAAGTTGAGATCACTGGTGTTCTAATCTTGTTAGCTTTTTTATTTCTCGCAGCATGTAAACAAATTGCTATCGATCGTCTGAAACGTTCTTAATTCTTCTCGTTATTAACGCTTGTGAAAGTCCCATCTTCACCGGGGACATTTATGACGATTTTTTTCTCCGGTGTTTTCACAACGCTAGCGATTACATTTAGCACCATCCTAACCTTAACTCAATTGTGCTATCATGCGGTCGCAATGAAATCACCCGTCGTTTACACAGATAACTGATCTTATCTTTTAGGAAACCTCCGCAAAGATCATTGAACAATACCTTGTCAAGGCTTGTGTAAACGGATATTAAAATAAAAACACGGCTGAATTTACAGGTCGCGTTTGCCAAATTCAGAATTCCTCTGAGTTCAACGTCGAAGCAAGAACTGGACAAAGCCGGAAAGTCTCTCGCAAAAACTGAATTATCTTCACTTTCTATACGAACAAAATTATCTTTTCCAATCTTACTTGAAAGTAACAGAAAATATAATCACTTAACACATTCAATTGGATGGTATACGAGCAAGAAATTTGAAAAAAAGAAAAGAAATTTCGTCTTGCTATGTAAGTACCAAATAACCGCACATTCAATATTTGTGATGATTCTACTAAAAACTTTTCTCTGGAAATATTTTATAAACATTTATTTCTGATTCAGGGTAGGCACCCAAGCAGACATTATTTTCAAGTGTCATAACAATATTTTCACATCTGATAGGCAGAGGATTCTCTTAGAAATCCTTGCTTTTAAGTTCTCACAACTTAATAGGTTGTTTTTAAAGTACCGTAAATTCAGACTTATTTTAATGAGGCACCTGTTGTGGTATGTAAAATATAGTACATATTTCCATTTTGACGTGAAAATCCGGGAGAGTTTCTTGCACAGGGTATCAGGAAAAATACAGCAAAAATTTTGCACTTAACGTATTATATATATAAAACTGGATCCAGTTGTTGGAAGGCTGGATAACGCTGTCGACCGGATAAATCACCATTCAGCGGATAACGTGGCTTATTTTGTTACTACTTATCCACTAGATAGCGATTTATCCAGTGAATAGCATTATCCAGTCTTCTAACAACTGGTCCTTAGCCTTATGTGGCCGCTTTCATCACTCATATACAAATTCTAACGATCAACGGCACCAAATCGAGCTCAGAGTGGAACGTAATTAAGTAAATGTCCACCCAGCCTCGATCTGGTGCTATTCTTCGTACGCAAAATGTCAGAAAGGCCTCGTCACGATGGCTGTTTTACCTGAGGTATCGCGGTTCAATCTTTGATAAATTCTCCTGATCTTGTTTTAACTGAAAACTATATTGTTCATTTAGTGTATGCGTGCTTTATTCTTGGAGATAAGATTCATGTTTTTTTCTGGAGCCCCGGTTCACCTCTTCAATGCTATTAGAATTAAGAGTGGATTTCTAATGAGACTAATTGAATCAATTGAAATCACCGTAATCTTCCTTCTTCTAACATTTTGCTGTTGAACTTTTATCTCATTACAAGAAATTCTGCTGTCCGGATTCTCAGGGAAACGGCACTGATCACAAGAACAAACCCGTTTGGGAAATGAAATTTGAACCCGACTAAAACACACAACATTATGCAATCTGTGATTCGAAAGGAATCCTCTCAATGACACGAGTCAATCTGTGCAGATATAACTTCTAGTGGCATATACCAGGGCGACCTTTTAAAGCCCTCTTGAACAGCCGTCAAACAACACCGTCTTGAAACAGGCCCGGAATCACGGCAAACGAGCATGGTCAAGTTGGGATAGAGCAGATAGCATTAAAAAAAATGACAGTCGCTTATAGCCAAGCAAAATCTGAAGAAAATCATTTTAAAAGAACTATCTGTAAATCTAATAGTTATGTGAACGAACATTTTAGAACATTTTGATTCGTTACGAGGTTCCTTCATGGTTGCTAGTACCGAGTTATGAAGTAGAGAGCATTAACCAATTGTAAATCAACACACCCGCTTAGCCACCTGCTAATATGGTCAATTGGTCATCCTTGGAGAATGTATCGCAAAATAATGAATTGAGGAGTTTCCTATTCGGCCCACTCACTTAAATACATCACGAGATCGCGAGGTTCTAGTCAACGGGAGAGGAATATTTGGGCGAAGAAGATTTTAAGTTTTTTTCATTCACAGAGAAGTTCTTAGCCAACAATATCTCCACCCGAGTCATCGGCTTAGAAGCATAACTTTGTTTCACAAATAACCATTGAGATCGTCTGTTAAATTAACAGTTTCTAACCGGAGCGTAACTTAATAATCAAGGTCACTAAACAACTGAAGTGGCTCTACCCGAGAATGTCAAGAGGTAACGCGGCTTTGGTGAAGATTTCTGGCTACGACATTGGCACTTTGGTCAAGACAAAGTCAATCCTAAAACACTGAGCTAACAAATGCCGTGATCTAACTACAACATGGACCCGAATTATTTTGATAGTTCTCTTTCACTCGTAGCAAACGAAGAGTGTAAAATCAGATCATGCAGGCCTCCAAGAATCGAAGAATTCCCTCCTGATGTACTTAGCCAGGAGCAAAGATTCTATGGCGGTGTAGTGTTTCATCTTGTCGTCTGCCTCCATATCTTCTGCGCTCTGACAGTGGTCTGCGATGATTACTTCGTCGCATCGCTCAATCGAATCACAAAATGCTTGGGTCTCAAACCAGATGTGGCTGGTGCAACGTTTATGGCAGTTGGAAGTTCCGCTCCAACGCTATTCATTTCAATAATATCGACGTTTTTCACCGAAGGAGATATTGGGCTTGGTACAATAGTCGGCTCGACTATATTCAACACGCTCTTTATCATAGCCTTATGTGGCATCGGGGCTGGCGTAACAATGAGACTGACTTGGTATCCGCTTTTTAGGGATTCTACAATGTATGTAATTAGTGTATTAATTCTAATGGTCGCACTATACGATCGGAAAATCCACTGGTATGAAAGCACCGCGTTTTTCGTCTCTTATTCTGCGTACATCGTCGTTATGTACTTCAATACCAGCATAGAAGAATGGTCTCAGAAAATGAAAGGTCAGTTAATAAAACAAAATGTAGAGGATGATTCTGAATTCGACGAGCAAAATCAAGACAATGCGATGGAAATTTCAGAAAGTCATCACTCCGACGAAGCGGAGAATCGTCTTAGAATGCCTAAGGGATTTTTTGCTAAGATAGTTTGGATTTTCACGCTCCCAGCCATAGTTTTATTCTATCTAACAATTCCAGATTGTCGAAGAAAGGAGTGGCGGAAGTTCTACTTGGTAACGTTCACGATCTCTGCTTTCTGGATGGGTGGGCTGTCCTACATTCTAGTATGGATGGTGTCTATCGTGGGATACACTTACAGTATCCCAGAATGCGTTTTGGGAATGACGTTTCTTGCTGCAGGCAGCAGTCTCCCAGACGCCATCGCAAGCTTGGTAGTCGCAAAGCAAGGGAGTGGCGACATGGCGGTCTCCAACTGTATTGGAAGCAACGTTTTCGATATGCTGTGCTTAGGAATTCCGTGGATGATCAAAACTACTGTTATCGCTCCGAACAGTGTTGTGTACATTCAAAGCGAGAACATATTTTTCACGTCAGGGATTTTAATAGCAAGCATTATTTGTACCGTTTTGTTGATAGCCCTGAACAAATGGCGACTAGACGAGAAGCTCGGCGTGATATTCCTCGTCATGTATTTGCTTTTTCTTGGCGTAGCTACATTTATCGAGGTGTTGCCGTGTTGTTAAAGGCCATAAATGTTAGAAACGAGAAATTCAAGGGACCGCATACGATAAACACTACCAACGTAGGATCTACAAGAGATCAGAATCATCTGGTTAGCAGTAAAATTGTAGAAATGTTAAAATAATGTTCGCACAGTTCGTAAAAGCACAGTGAAGGAATTTCAATAAAGAAATTCAGTTCCAGAACTTCGTGCACGTGAAGCTGGCCATTTTATCTCAAAACGTTCTTCATCGCGAACGGCCTCTAAAGCGCAGTTAAATTTGATCATGTGCTGTATCTACAACAATTGCAATTGGTTGCACCAAAACCCGCTCAATTGCAAGGCCAATAAAATCTGACCAATCACAACAAAGCAGAACTGGAAGCTCAAACACACCAGAAATGCTGAGCGCGGGTAAAGGGGGATTCTTTCCAATTAAATTTAGAACGGCATATTTTTTTGGACTGGCTAATGTATGAGAACTTCAACTCATTAGACAGAAAAACCATAGCTTTGTAAGTAAATTGAATATTTGCTATGTGTTTGCCTAGCTCTATGTGAACGAAGTAATCCACAAATTGCTGCAATCAAGCAGCACAAAAATGCGTTATCTTCCCCATCCCCCCTTCCCCATCCCCCCTGTTGTATACGGAGATCCTGTGAAGGTTTTGTGGCGTTTGCCCCGCAGACAAAAAATCCTAGGTACGGCCCTGAAACTTGTGTTCCTACTGGTGCAGACGAACACACCCTGGCATGTTTCCCTCGAACCAATCGGCGCAGACTAGCTTGACATTCAGCCCAACTTCTCTAGTCACTTACTCGTCGAAGATGACTGTGAAAGTCATTCTAGTTTGAGACGATATGCTTCTAATTGTTAACAGTTATTTTATCATTACCTACCGTTTGCAGAGTTTTTCAAGTGATGCACAAAAATAGTGATCACACAATACCGCCAGTGCCCCGAAGCAATACAAGCAAACCAAAGTGTGTATGACAATGGCTCCTTTCCTCCTCTGCTGCAGTGAAAACAGTGTCTCATATTGTAGTACATTGATGATAGTATGGCTGCTGCAGTTGAAGAAGTGTCGCTTGACGTGCCGGATGTGATGAAGCACGCTGATTTTTCTTGGAAATTTTTGTGTCATTGCTAGGCTTTCTTCTTAACTGGCTACCAGAAATTAGTACACCGTCCTGTGTCAAAGATAAATTCAAGAAAAGTTAGCATTTTAAAAAAGATTGTGTGCTTTTTTGTTGCAGTTGTCGTGAGCCTGCGTTTGTCCTGTATAATAGCGATTTTTTTTTGGGGGGGGGGGAGGGGGGATGGGGAAGGGGGGATGGGGAAGATAACGCATTTTTGTGCTGCTTGATTGCAGCAATTTGTGGATTACTTCGTTCACATAGAGCTAGGCAAACACATAGCAAATATTCAATTTACTTACAAAGCTATGGTTTTTCTGTCTAATGAGTTGAAGTTCTCATACATTAGCCAGTCCAAAAAAATATGCCGTTCTAAATTTAATTGGAAAGAATCCCCCTTTACCCGCGCTCAGCATTTCTGGTGTGTTTGAGCTTCCAGTTCTGCTTTGTTGTGATTGGTCAGATTTTATTGGCCTTGCAATTGAGCGGGTTTTGGTGCAACCAATTGCAATTGTTGTAGATACAGCACATGATCAAATTTAACTGCGCTTTAGAGGCCGTTCGCGATGAAGAACGTTTTGAGATAAAATGGCCAGCTTCACGTGCACGAAGTTCTGGAACTGAATTTCTTTATTGAAATTCCTTCACTGTGCTTTTACGAACTGTGCGAACATTATTTTAACATTTCTACAATTTTACTGCTAACCAGATGATTCTGATCTCTTGTAGATCCTACGTTGGTAGTGTTTATCGTATGCGGTCCCTTGAATTTCTCGTTTCTAACATTTATGGCCTTTAACAACACGGCAACACCTCGATAAATGTAGCTACGCCAAGAAAAAGCAAATACATGACGAGGAATATCACGCCGAGCTTCTCGTCTAGTCGCCATTTGTTCAGGGCTATCAACAAAACGGTACAAATAATGCTTGCTATTAAAATCCCTGACGTGAAAAATATGTTCTCGCTTTGAATGTACACAACACTGTTCGGAGCGATAACAGTAGTTTTGATCATCCACGGAATTCCTAAGCACAGCATATCGAAAACGTTGCTTCCAATACAGTTGGAGACCGCCATGTCGCCACTCCCTTGCTTTGCGACTACCAAGCTTGCGATGGCGTCTGGGAGACTGCTGCCTGCAGCAAGAAACGTCATTCCCAAAACGCATTCTGGGATACTGTAAGTGTATCCCACGATAGACACCATCCATACTAGAATGTAGGACAGCCCACCCATCCAGAAAGCAGAGATCGTGAACGTTACCAAGTAGAACTTCCGCCACTCCTTTCTTCGACAATCTGGAATTGTTAGATAGAATAAAACTATGGCTGGGAGCGTGAAAATCCAAACTATCTTAGCAAAAAATCCCTTAGGCATTCTAAGACGATTCTCCGCTTCGTCGGAGTGATGACTTTCTGAAATTTCCATCGCATTGTCTTGATTTTGCTCGTCGAATTCAGAATCATCCTCTACATTTTGTTTTATTAACTGACCTTTCATTTTCTGAGACCATTCTTCTATGCTGGTATTGAAGTACATAACGACGATGTACGCAGAATAAGAGACGAAAAACGCGGTGCTTTCATACCAGTGGATTTTCCGATCGTATAGTGCGACCATTAGAATTAATACACTAATTACATACATTGTAGAATCCCTAAAAAGCGGATACCAAGTCAGTCTCATTGTTACGCCAGCCCCGATGCCACATAAGGCTATGATAAAGAGCGTGTTGAATATAGTCGAGCCGACTATTGTACCAAGCCCAATATCTCCTTCGGTGAAAAACGTCGATATTATTGAAATGAATAGCGTTGGAGCGGAACTTCCAACTGCCATAAACGTTGCACCAGCCACATCTGGTTTGAGACCCAAGCATTTTGTGATTCGATTGAGCGATGCGACGAAGTAATCATCGCAGACCACTGTCAGAGCGCAGAAGATATGGAGGCAGACGACAAGATGAAACACTACACCGCCATAGAATCTTTGCTCCTGGCTAAGTACATCAGGAGGGAATTCTTCGATTCTTGGAGGCCTGCATGATCTGATTTTACACTCTTCGTTTGCTACGAGTGAAAGAGAACTATCAAAATAATTCGGGTCCATGTTGTAGTTAGATCACGGCATTTGTTAGCTCAGTGTTTTAGGATTGACTTTGTCTTGACCAAAGTGCCAATGTCGTAGCCAGAAATCTTCACCAAAGCCGCGTTACCTCTTGACATTCTCGGGTAGAGCCACTTCAGTTGTTTAGTGACCTTGATTATTAAGTTACGCTCCGGTTAGAAACTGTTAATTTAACAGACGATCTCAATGGTTATTTGTGAAACAAAGTTATGCTTCTAAGCCGATGACTCGGGTGGAGATATTGTTGGCTAAGAACTTCTCTGTGAATGAAAAAAACTTAAAATCTTCTTCGCCCAAATATTCCTCTCCCGTTGACTAGAACCTCGCGATCTCGTGATGTATTTAAGTGAGTGGGCCGAATAGGAAACTCCTCAATTCATTATTTTGCGATACATTCTCCAAGGATGACCAATTGACCATATTAGCAGGTGGCTAAGCGGGTGTGTTGATTTACAATTGGTTAATGCTCTCTACTTCATAACTCGGTACTAGCAACCATGAAGGAACCTCGTAACGAATCAAAATGTTCTAAAATGTTCGTTCACATAACTATTAGATTTACAGATAGTTCTTTTAAAATGATTTTCTTCAGATTTTGCTTGGCTATAAGCGACTGTCATTTTTTTTAATGCTATCTGCTCTATCCCAACTTGACCATGCTCGTTTGCCGTGATTCCGGGCCTGTTTCAAGACGGTGTTGTTTGACGGCTGTTCAAGAGGGCTTTAAAAGGTCGCCCTGGTATATGCCACTAGAAGTTATATCTGCACAGATTGACTCGTGTCATTGAGAGGATTCCTTTCGAATCACAGATTGCATAATGTTGTGTGTTTTAGTCGGGTTCAAATTTCATTTCCCAAACGGGTTTGTTCTTGTGATCAGTGCCGTTTCCCTGAGAATCCGGACAGCAGAATTTCTTGTAATGAGATAAAAGTTCAACAGCAAAATGTTAGAAGAAGGAAGATTACGGTGATTTCAATTGATTCAATTAGTCTCATTAGAAATCCACTCTTAATTCTAATAGCATTGAAGAGGTGAACCGGGGCTCCAGAAAAAAACATGAATCTTATCTCCAAGAATAAAGCACGCATACACTAAATGAACAATATAGTTTTCAGTTAAAACAAGATCAGGAGAATTTATCAAAGATTGAACCGCGATACCTCAGGTAAAACAGCCATCGTGACGAGGCCTTTCTGACATTTTGCGTACGAAGAATAGCACCAGATCGAGGCTGGGTGGACATTTACTTAATTACGTTCCACTCTGAGCTCGATTTGGTGCCGTTGATCGTTAGAATTTGTATATGAGTGATGAAAGCGGCCACATAAGGCTAAGGACCAGTTGTTAGAAGACTGGATAATGCTATTCACTGGATAAATCGCTATCTAGTGGATAAGTAGTAACAAAATAACCACGTTATCCGCTGAATGGTGATTTATCCGGTCGACAGCGTTATCCAGCCTTCCAACAACTGGATCCAGTTTTATATATATAATACGTTAAGTGCAAAATTTTTGCTGTATTTTTCCTGATACCCTGTGCAAGAAACTCTCCCGGATTTTCACGTCAAAATGGAAATATGTACTATATTTTACATACCACAACAGGTGCCTCATTAAAATAAGTCTGAATTTACGGTACTTTAAAAACAACCTATTAAGTTGTGAGAACTTAAAAGCAAGGATTTCTAAGAGAATCCTCTGCCTATCAGATGTGAAAATATTGTTATGACACTTGAAAATAATGTCTGCTTGGGTGCCTACCCTGAATCAGAAATAAATGTTTATAAAATATTTCCAGAGAAAAGTTTTTAGTAGAATCATCACAAATATTGAATGTGCGGTTATTTGGTACTTACATAGCAAGACGAAATTTCTTTTCTTTTTTTCAAATTTCTTGCTCGTATACCATCCAATTGAATGTGTTAAGTGATTATATTTTCTGTTACTTTCAAGTAAGATTGGAAAAGATAATTTTGTTCGTATAGAAAGTGAAGATAATTCAGTTTTTGCGAGAGACTTTCCGGCTTTGTCCAGTTCTTGCTTCGACGTTGAACTCAGAGGAATTCTGAATTTGGCAAACGCGACCTGTAAATTCAGCCGTGTTTTTATTTTAATATCCGTTTACACAAGCCTTGACAAGGTATTGTTCAATGATCTTTGCGGAGGTTTCCTAAAAGATAAGATCAGTTATCTGTGTAAACGACGGGTGATTTCATTGCGACCGCATGATAGCACAATTGAGTTAAGGTTAGGATGGTGCTAAATGTAATCGCTAGCGTTGTGAAAACACCGGAGAAAAAAATCGTCATAAATGTCCCCGGTGAAGATGGGACTTTCACAAGCGTTAATAACGAGAAGAATTAAGAACGTTTCAGACGATCGATAGCAATTTGTTTACATGCTGCGAGAAATAAAAAAGCTAACAAGATTAGAACACCAGTGATCTCAACTTGAACAAGCCTTACCTTAATGCAATAGGTGATCTTTTACCCGACTTTCACTTGATGCCTGTCAATGAAGTTTTTGTAGCCCGGCGATTTCTGTTCTGTCGGTGATTCCTTCTTAATCATTGTAATGACTGTTCCGTTAGCAAGAGATATCCATAAATCCTCAAGGGTTAGGTTTAGTTCAACTTCTTACAGTATTGTTGTGTTAAATTCTAGTGATATACCTGCGAGCTACAGGTGACTCGAGTGTGGACTGAAAACAATGGAAGAATTAGTCACCAAACCTCTCGGCACAGTGACCCGAGCTATGCGTTGTCATGGTGGTTCTTGTTCTAGACAAATAAGTCAATCAATCAACTGTCACATGACTCTCAAGAAACTTTTCTCTCCACGGGTGGTGCGGTGCTAACCATTTGTTAGCGTGGGTTCGTAGGATTTAGAATCGAGCAGCTGGACGGGAGGGCGGGCTTCCTCTGGATATTAAAATTTAGCAGATGGTTAGCTTACATTAATTATCCTGGCTTTCAAGTACCGCTGTCCCGGATCGAAGGATGAATGGTTGATCAGGGCCGGGTTGTTCAAAGTTCGATCAAGCTAACCCAGGATTAGTGAGAATCTTGATTTCCGATTTTTCGATGAGGTTTTCTGTTTGCATTATTTGTTCTTCAGTTTTGAGTTAGAGTAATCTCGAACTACCTAAAATATACTAAGTCAAAAACATTTCTACATTAGAAAAAATTGTAATTCGGTTCACTTTTAATCCTAGGTTAGTGTTAACAGCTTTCGAAACAACCCGGCCCAGCTGGAGCTCGTTTCTCGAAGCTTCCGGTAATTACCGGGCCCGTTAAGCTGTTTTGTTGAACACCATTACGGATTGGAGTTTCAAAAGTTTTAAAAATGGTGCAGTAAAGTTATCAGCTAAAGAAACAGAATGGACATCAGTAGAGGTCAGAACACACCCTACTTTTGTCGAGACTTTGCTTTCAAAATCTGATTCCGGGCCCGTTAAGGTACCTGGGCCCGTTTCTCAAAGCTCCCGGTAATTACCGGGCCCGTTAAGCTGTTTAGTTTTCCATTCCAGATGGGAGTTTCTAAAGTTTTAAAAATTATACAGTAATGTTATAAGCTAAAAAAAAAAAAAAATGGACTTCATTAGCGGTCGGAACACACCCTACTTTTGTTGAAACTTTGATTCCAAAATATGATTTCGGGCCCGTTTAGTTACCGGGACGTTCGAGAAACGGGCCCCAGGTGGACAAATCTCAGAGGGAAACCTGCGATGGACAAGCCTCACGTGTGGATCAACTGAAAGAACCGGGACGAACTCTGAGTGTGTAGGTCACCTCATTTGTAATCTTATTAGGGAATTTAGTCAAACCACGACGGCAAAGGCAGTGAGAACGCCACCAAACAAAAGGCTTAGGGCTGGTTCACACTAGCGACGGAATCGGAAGCGGAGTCGGTATCGGAAGCGCAAGGAGCGTTACGATCCAGTGTAAATCAAAAATTGGAATCGGAAGCGGAGTCGGAAGCTCGACGGAATCGGAGTCAGAAGGATCAGAAGAGTTTCTTTTTCTTCCGATTCCGCTTCCGCTTCCGTCGCTTCCGATCCAGTGAGAACAGGTGAACGGAATCGGAAGCGGAAGCGGAATTATCAGCCAATCAAAAATTCATTACAAGTCCCTTTCAAACTTAAAGCAAGAAAAAATGACGGCTACAGAGGCTGTGAGACAGTTCCCCGTTCTTTATGACAAGTCCTGCAGGGACTTCAAAGATAACAGCAAAAAAAAAGGTCTAGCATGGGAGGATGTTGCTAAACAAATAAAACTTCAGACCGGTATGTATTGCAGTAGTAAATACAGTTTCATTTGTTTCCGTTAGTCAGGATCATGCTGTTGTATGGCTGCAGTTTTCTCGGTTTTTCCGTTTGGGTATTAATTACCGTAGTATTGTGTCTGCTGAGAGGTTACCTGAGAAAAAAAAAGCATAGCTACGTCTGGCGAAATGCGGGATGGGAGTTACGCTGAAAGCGAGGCTTACGATTCCGCTTCCGTCTTGCCGATTCACACTAGATCAGAACTTTCTTCCGATTCCGACTCCGCTTATGACTCCGCTTCCTCGCTCGTCTAGTGTAAACCAGCCCTAAATTAATGAGCAACACAATGGCTGTGCAAGTGCGTTATAAATCATCGTACATTTCTTCGTCGTCCTCTCGCACAGCAACAACTTAGCATGATTAAGTTCTGAGTTTTTATTTATATTTTGGAGAACGAGCTATTTTTTCGTATTTGCAATTGGAATTTCACCCTGGTATTACATTTTTTGCTTGAGCAAGTTCTGAGACCTATAGGAGCACTGAATAGATTAAGACAATTGTGAAATTCAAAGATACTCCCTAAAACCGGTTGTAAGGAATATGACATTTGTCCTTGAAGCTTTCACTTAGTGTTTGTGGCAACCCAGGAAAAGGTTTACAGCTAGAAAACATATAAGAGGTAATATTTTTTATTAGAAAAATATGCTCACTAATGTTTTCACGATACTTCATAAATAACTCATAATATTGTTGGTAAAATGACATATTCATGACCAAAAGAAGTTAAAAGAGTGTCAACTGATGTGAAACAGTAGATTTCTGTTCTGATCTACAAGCACAAACTATGTACATATCGTTTACAAAGAAAGTTCAGTTTTGTTCCACAGTGCTACAGTATAAAGAATTATTCAGAGTAACTGCAAACAACAAATCTTCTGTGAGGTGATCATCAATAGACGAAACACCAACACGAGTTTTACATTATGTCAAGAAATAAGGACATGCATTATATGCTAAAAATGTTCAGTTCGGAATGTTATTGTCAAAATAAAATTTAGATTTCTAAATCAGGAAAATTTACATTGCTTTACGTGTATCTGTTAATTGCCATCAATCAATCTCGTCATAAAGGGCCACAATGTCTTGTTCGCTGCTCGCTGAGGACATCACAGTAGCACCTTGGTTTAGTTTCTCGAAACCATCCATGTTTATTCTGAAAGCATTCATGCGCGGCAGTTTTCCTCGTCTTTTAGGTTCCATATTAACGCCTGTACCTTTTGAAGACACTGTGAAGGGATGTTTGCTTTGAGACTCGTGTGATTTCTGTTTGGGGCAGTTTGTATTTTCAGGTTGGTCTTTCTTTGGCGAGCTCGTACCAAAGCGACAAGCTATCTGTCTTCTGCCTGGCGGTGTTTGTTGCTCTTCTTGCCTGTTTCTTCCTCCTCTCGGTAATGTCTCTTCGTGATACTTTGATATTTTAGTTTTCGTCTTTCTTTTGTCTCTTGCCATCTCACGCGCGAGCTGCCTGGCTTTGCGAGCCTTTCGAGGTGTTGTTTTCTCAGCTTGTATATCTGTCTCCTCCTTTCCAGCTTCCGCGGTGTTATTGTTCTCGGGTACCAATTGTGACGTGGCTGTTCTTTTGTCTGTTTCTTCCTTGCGCAAAGATTCATTAGCTTCACTCGCAGATGAACTGTCAAGATTTTCCCTCGCAAGTTGTTTGTCAGTCCGCCGTTTGCGTCGTTTCTTAGTTCTCTTTGGTCCCTTTTCAGGTAGGTTCTTTATTTCTTGACAATGGGGAGTACTATGTTTCTCTTCTCCTTGATCAGCATCCTGTAACAGTTCGGTGATTGCTTCATTTCCGGGTTCATCATCGTTTTGGCTTTCTTTTGCCATTCGCCACTGTCGCCATTCTGACAGTGCCTGCAACGAAGGATTTTCTTCGCCGTTGACCGCCTCCTTTGTTTCATCGCGCTTTTGATGCGCTACACACAGACCGTTGCCAAGTTCACGTGCTTTAAAATCTTCATCTGGTATTTTGATATCGAAACGCGTGTCGGACACCGCTTTCCTTGCCCATAGCCGCTGAGTATCTCGACGGCCATCGTCGTTTTCCTCATCTGAGAGAGCGTCTCGTCCGTGGCCTGGTTTCCAGACTGTTCCTCTGCATATGTGGCACGAATCTTTAAAATCGTCAAGCTCATCGTCTTCTTCTTGGATCGAGCCTAAAATTACGCCTACTCGCTTAACATCGAGGAAGTTTTCCTCCTCACAGCGGTTATCTTCGTCTAGTAACCCTTCGTTGTAACCAGCAGCTTCAGGTGGTATTGGTTGACTCGGTTCCGTTTGTATCTGGTCCGCATCTGCACTAGACTGACATCTATCGATCTTCGTCTCTTCTCTGTCCAAAACGAAGAGGGCTGTTTCCCGGTGGGTGTCAACACTTCCCATTGGCCAGTCCCTAGAGCTTTCATCGGTTTCTTCTTCCTCGAAGCCTCGGCTACAGGAATCAAAACGCTTCATCCAGTAGATTGTGTTGTGAAGTAACTTTGTACCGAGAACTTTAAACAGCTTGTAAATTCCCCAAGGAGCCAGCAATGGGAGCATGACAGTTCCAACGACCACACCCCAGCCAATGGCAAAATATCGCTCTTTACGCGTGTACGTCCACCATTGGTTGGAAGTTAACTTGCGATGTTTGGCTATTGCAAGAATCACAGGAGGGCTGAGGGCACCAGCTATTGTAATAACCACAATGGAGGCCGCACCAGCACCTACCGAGAGATGCACGGTTAAAATTAAACTCTTATGTCCAGAAATGCAGGCTAATGAGCTTTGATACCCTTTATGAATCAGCATCTGAAGTGTCATTTTCATATTACTTCATATTTGACAGAATTGTGTGTGTTTTGGTAATATTTTAGGAAAGAGGACAATTTATGATGCTTATCATAAGGAGCATGCACCTCATTAACCTGCATTTCTGTACATATCTGAAATTAAACTGAGTATATGTCTTGTAAAATAAAACGGTTCAGTTATGGAAACGTTTCGCATGGTGTGTGAAATGGAGAATCCTGATTGCAACAGAATCCACTCTGAACATTCTTCAAAAGTTCAAAGTCACTAGTTTCAGTTTCCTTCAAAGAAAAATACCTTCACAGAACCTTATTCTTGTGCAACTTCATCGCAACATTGTTGCCATACGTGGACATATCATGCATTGTTTTCGCTTTTAGCTAAAATTTCTCGAACTGGAATAAAGTTGAAATGAAAAAGCCCTGTGTTATATCGCCTTTGTCAACAGCGAATAAAGTCTCACGCTATTTTGACTACACTTCGGACAACTCCAGGCACAGCTGCAGATCTCTCCACATGAGAGTTTGTGCCTGTATTATAGTTTTGGACATAATGCCGGCATTATTTTGAGCATAATAGTGAGGCAAAAGAATCGAGAATTCTGCTGAAATAATAGTGACAAACACTGGCTGATTCCGACTGTAATCTGATACTCCCTGGTAGTCTCAACATGAAAGAGAGCTTCCAAATTGGTCTTCAGAATGTTTTGCAATTGCACCTGAAGGATAGCCTACGTGTAGCCCTACCCTTCCCCCGAGGAAAAACTGTTTTTCCTTGGGCGGAGGGTACGGCTACACGTAGGCTACTGAAGGACTTTTTTCATTACTAGAAACTCATTTCGTAATAATCAAGCCAGAGCAATGGAGAATTACAATGAGGCGTCGCTTATGCTACGGTAAACTAAGCGTTAAGCTGGAGTTAGAGAAAAATAAAAAAATGTTATCTTCTTTATGTAAGCATAATGGAGCATGATAGTGATGCCTTTTGAACATATATAATAGCGACACCTTCAGTTGAGCATTAAACATTAGCATAAGAGTGAAAAATTTGAGCATAATGGACACCCCAGCCTGTACTGTGTCAACCTCGTTCTCAGCGTCCTCTCTCGAGATACAGAGAGGACACTGGGAACTGGTTTGAGCCCCTCGCAACATAAAAATTTGCAAAGTCAGTTATTTTGCACCAAACAATTTTTCTTGCAATTTGTTGCCTACAACAATTTAATTGTACGAGGTGTTCTCTATTTAAGCAAGGGCTAAAATATTCTTGTACTTTACAACGATAAGCAATTTACAGTTTGTAACATTCTCTCTGAGGCTTATGCCTGAGACGTATCTCGCAGCGACATGAAATTAATTCGCATGTAGTGACGACTTAGTAAGTTACCAGAAAAATTGCTTTTCCCGCAAACTAAGATGAACATAGACCTAACAATGTTGAAACATTATTAAGGACTTAATAAATAGCAATAACCAACCCTCGAGGCCCTTGAAAATGAGATATGTCCTTGCTTGCAAAAATTGTTGCCGAAATGTAGTCTAAAGTGTTTCGTTACAATTTTTTGGGTTTTCACGTTCACCCAACATTTTGTTGCTGAACTAATCTTGCTTCCGAGGAGAAAACTTGTTTCCGATATTTGAAGAACATTTTTTTCTGTAACAAATGGTTTGTTTGTTGGCTCCTTTGGGTCAGCGCAACACTTTTTATGAAACTGTACCTACAACAAAAAGATAACCTTCACGAAATAGTTTGAAAACGACTCCGTTTTTTCTGCGTACGTTAGGTTGCGAAAATTACCTTCGCCGTGCCGCTGAAAGTGTCAATGAAAGCCGAATTTTTTTCTGAACAGTTTCATGATTATCTATGACTCTGTGTCCTGGACAAGGTTGTCACTTTCAACAAAAACCAAGAAATTAAGGAAAGAGGAAAGATTTACTTGAAAACTAATGCATGAGTTAAGTTTACCTGCAATTAAGGGAACGCCAATCACGGCTGTTACAACATAGCCACAAGTCTTCAATACGCGTTTCACAATTTCGATAATCCTGCTTCGTGAACGAGATTCGTTTGTATTTAACATCCCGCGGCTTAAATCTTCCTT